>JAKTSB010000017.1:0-169494 GCA_030579975.1 Blastobotrys buckinghamii (nom. inval.)
TTCAAGATTTTTTAAATAACTTCTAAGTAATTAGATAGTAATGATAAATTGTAAATAAAAAATCATCCACATCCACATAAAATAACTTAAAAACTATTATTAACTTATATACCATAATACAACACTATTAGCTTTCAAAATTATATTGTATTACATATACAGAATACCATATAAAAATAGTATTATGGTTGATATACTCAAGTTAGTAATAATATAAGAAGAGTAGCACAAATAAAAAAGAGGAAAAGACATTGTAAAAGTTGGCTATAGTAGCGAATCAAATATCATTGTAGAGTATTCTTAGATTTATTCGTTAAAACATGGTTTGAGCATATATTACATACTACCTATATTTTAATTAATAATAATACTCAATTAAGTTAAAATGTGGAAATAAAGAAAAAACTGCTCAATAACTACAGTACATCACCCAAAACTTCTTTTTCAATTGATACCAAATTTTATTCCTAGATTTGAAAGTGAATAATTTTGATTAGTTCAATTATCAAAGCTAGACTAAAAGTGAATAAGCTCGCAGAATTTAATTTCAGCTATGCACTTTTAATGAATAAGTTGCTAAATTAAGGGGTGTACATATAATATCCAGGGGAAAGAAACAAACGCGCACAAGTCATATACCGTGAAAATACACGGAACTTTAAAAATAATATAAGCATTTTTCTTAGATAATCAAAATAGTTTGGTTTTCATCTTCAATAATTACTACCCACGGGATTTCCCCATGAACACACATTCAGTAAGAAATACCATACCACCGGGGTTCAATTGAGATTAATCACTGTTGATTCAAGCTCGCAATATATACTTGGAATAAAACACAATAACTGAGTGTTATACATCAAGTATATAATACGGCTATGAGTAGTTCGAATTCCGTACAGGAAGAAAAAACCCCCCAATACAATTAAATTATTTTAAATATCTTCACTAATCCTCCAGTTTTTACTTAAATTCTTATTATCTTTTATCTTAACTCGTATAGTTTGAGTCCCAACTACTGTCAGTCTTTTATTTAAAAAATTTTCTTTAACAAAAAATGAAATTACTATTATTACCAATTTTGGCGTCATCATGTATGGCAACTCAATTCTTCCAATTAAGAGTTAAAGTCAATGAAGATGGTGGCTCCGTACCAAAAGGTAAATATTGGGTCCAACCGCAACCAGTTGGTAACTCTTTATACGCAGGATTATTTGATTCACCACCACCTGATCATGATTACAATTACTTTTCACACTTTAATAGTGATATTACATTTGATCAAAAATCATCTCAATTATCAATGCAAACTCAAGATTTTAGTATTGGACCACCATTCCCATTCACAAGTGTTATGCCATTAACGTTTACTGCTAAAAAGAATTATCAAAATGAATGGCATCTTGCTTATCAAAAAGTTGTTACTTATGTTAATTATGACAAGAAACAAATTGGAAAATTTTATGCTTGTACTGATCCTGGTGCTAGTGGTACTTCTTTCTTAGCTGCTTATCCTTATGAATTAACTGTTCCAAGTACTTGTGTTGAAGCTGATGTTGATTATGTTTTTAATGTTGAAATTAATAGAGGTGATGATGTTTGATCTTTAAAATCTTCTATAGTATACCAGTTTAGTTTTTTTTTTTTTATGTCTTTTTTGTTATACTTTATGTTTTTATTTCTAATATATCAATTATTCACTATCAATTTTCTGTTTTTAGTTCGCCAACTGATTATCTTATCTTTAGATCTCCGATTGATTTTCTTTAATTCCCCGCTTCTTTTGGTCAGTGCCCACTTTAAGCCAAGGTAAAATGATTATAGTGCTGCTTGAACTCTATCCCCCTCCCCCCTCAAGCCGCTTTATCGGCTATATATTACCTCAACTTTGACCCACACCAAAATCACGTCAAATCTCACTCACCAAAGATAGGATAAAAATACGGTTTTATTTCTAAACATAACCATTAAATATCTTCATTTGTTAAACATACCAGGGTGATTAATAAAAAAATGGATTTACTATCAGCACTACCTGTGGAGTTACTAGCAATGATATTCACATACTCAACAACCGTAAATGACTTATTAACTCTTCTACAATGCAATCATCGACTACACACAGTTATTACATCAAATATTGACTTATTTATTAGATCAATACATCCATCAGTTGATCTGAACATAATAGATGAAGTGCTAAACGCCCCAACGTTACAAAAAGCACAAGTATATGAACTTAGAAATGCAAACTTTAAAAAAGAACCTATATTAATGGATAAATCAATAGAGTTTGAAAAAGCTTCACAAGATGAGTTTCCAAAAGATTTGAGAATCCTATCACAACATAATTCAAAATTTAGTGAATTTGATACTTATAATAGAAAAGATATTGCATTATTAAGTACAGTTACTTTTTCTAAACGAATGGCGCAATGTCCAGCTTTAATTCTTTATTTAACAATAGATTTCAAGACACAACGTTTTAAACTCACATCTGATGTTTATAAGGATAATATGGAGTTGGAAAAACATTTTGAAGAAGTAACGTTTGAAGATAGGGTTTTTTGGGTTAGCGAAGAAAGCGAATTGGCTGCAGGTGGTGGTAATTTATCATTACAAGATTGTGTGGGGTACACTAATATAACAGATAAAACAAGGTTAGTTACTTGGTTTGATAACTTTAGCTATACAATGAAATTTCAAAAGCTATCATCAACAGGTAAAGTATTATCAAAATTCATTATTTTACAAACACAACCGAAATTCATTGCAATAAATGATCGATTTATTTTCCAAATTAAAAATATGGATTCTAAATTTACAGTATACACACATGAAGGAGATTTAATCAATATTTTACAGTCTAACGTTACAATTGAATTGAATTGTAAAATTGCATGTTCTAAAGATCATTTATGGTTATTAGATGCTACAGGAAATTTACATTCAGCAGATTTAACAAATATAATATCAACAAATGAAATTTATTTCAATATTCGTACCAAAAACCCACGTAATAATAATCATCCAGTACAATTTTATGAATTTACAAAGACCAGATTTTTTGATAAATATATTGTTTATAACAACTTGGAAGAGCTAGTAATATATGATCATATTAATCATAAAATCCGAAGAATCAATAAACATGACGATTCTAACATGTTTGTTAAATATGCGGGTTCGGTATTTAATTCCCAACAAATGTTTATTTCAAAATCAGGAGAAGTATCCTTTTGGAATTCGAAATTTTTGAATAGAATTATCAGTATTTTGTTTATGAATTGTTGTTATTCTTGGGTTGATTTGAAGACAGCTGATGATCCAAATATAGCTCTAAATAATCCTTTACAATTAGATTTTAATAATAGTAAATGGAGAGATGACACCAAAAGTTTAGAATATAAGTTTGTTCAAAATTTATGGGCTTTAACAAAAGATCGAACAATTCAAGATTCAGAAACTCCAATGTCAAGGTTACAACGATTTTCAAATAATTTAGGTACATATTGGTTATCTAATGTTGATTTATCTCAAATAATAAACCGATTACAACAATATAATACCTGGGAAGATGTTGAATTGTATACTATTGATGAAAGTGATTTTACACAAACTAAATGGAAATACTTTCATTAAAAAAAAACATTTTTTATACAGAATAATAAACTAATTACTTTGAAGGTTTAATTTCATAGATTAATGCGACATCTGTAGAATTACCTTGCCAACCTCTACTACCACTAGCAGTAACCAAAAACTGACAACTTGGATCAACATAAATAGTACTTAGAATAGCTCCATGATGACCTGGAACGATATAAAATGGGGTTTTCTTGCTTGCTGGAGCTTGTAAATCATACAATCTCATATTATCATGACTACCACATAAAATATGTCTACCTGATGGCATAGCACATACAGTTGAAACTGGACCACTAACAGTTGGAAATTTTAAAGTCCTTGATGGCTTGATTAAACTTTTTCTAATATCATATTCATTAACACAATTGTTTCTTCTTCCTACAAATATATTATTACCATCCATTGACCAACATGCACTCATACACCATGGTGGAGTACCTTCAGGTACATACACATGACCTGCCTTGTCCCTTTGTCTTCTATCCCATATATCTACACTACCATCAATAGCAGCAGATAAAAATACACTTGAATTATCTTTAACTACTGCGGGTTCATTCTCATCATTTTTAGTATCTTTATTGTTAGTATCCTCATCATCATCATCATCATCGTCTGATCCAAATAATGAATCCAAACTTTTTTCATCATCATCATCTTCACTTGGTTTTTCATTTTTTAATTTTGAGCTAATTAATGCCCCACCACTTGGTTGAAATTGTAATGCAAAAATTTGTCCACTTGATCCACTATAATCTCTTATACTTTTACCAGTATCCAAATCCCATTCTATAATATTTTTATCCCATGATCCACTTAAAAATTTCCTCTCATCATCATCTAATTTTAATACTGAAACTGCACTTTTATGTTTATGCATATACGATTGAATTTGTCCCTCATTATGTCGAACTGTCTGTAAATTAATTCCACCACTTTCTAAACCACCTAATATCCATAATGCTTCTGATTGAACAGCTAGAGAATATACGGGGCTTGTCTTTGGTTCATATAAATTATCTTTACCTAATTTTACTTCAGATTCGAATAGTGGTTGTTCATTTTCCCAATATGATACTGCAACACCAGATTTTGTAATTGTATCAACAAATGGATGTCTTTGTGCTACCGTTAAAGGCAATTTCCCATTAACTGAGTCATAAAAATTATATCTTCTAATGAATCCATCACTACCACCTGTAAACATCCATTTCAACCCCCATGAAAAATCCACACAATGGATTTGACACGCGTGAATACATGCAACATATGGCACAATATCATAATTTGAACATTCATACCCTTTTGTGCCTTCTACTGGTGTAATTGGATTTCTCTGTTTATACGAAAGGTTGAGATTTATTTTCCCATCATCATTATTATTATTATTATTATTATCATTAGTTTCATTGTTATTAATATTATTATGTTCATCAGTTAATCGAGGTACTTGTTCATCTATATGTTCTTTAGCATCTTCGAAAATATCATCTTCATCTTCATCCATTCTATTCGGGTCCATTCTTTATTTTTCCTCCTTTTTAATCTAGTGCGTATAATCGCGATTTAACTTCGTTGACGACAAATTCTAATCCTTTGGTAAGGTTATGTCCAGTGTAAGCAGAACATCCCAACAGTAAAAAATTGTGGTGTTGCGCGATTTGATCCAATTGTAAAACTTTGCCGACTTGTTGAACTAATTCTTCATGTTTAGATTCATCTTCAATAGTATCTAATTTATTAACATAAACCAGTAACCCACTACCAATTAATCGATCTTCATTTAAAGTATTATGAAG
Source organism: Blastobotrys buckinghamii (nom. inval.) (assembly GCA_030579975.1). Lineage (NCBI taxonomy): Eukaryota > Fungi > Ascomycota > Dipodascomycetes > Dipodascales > Trichomonascaceae > Blastobotrys > Blastobotrys buckinghamii (nom. inval.). Next base: position 5,448 of record JAKTSB010000017.1, read on the forward strand.
TTCTTTTCTACAGTCATCTAATCTATCTAATGCAGTTGCATCAACAACCCAAATCAAAAAATCCGTTTTTTCAAAATAATTTCTCCAAAATGGTCTAAGCGATTTTTGACCACCAACATCCCATACATTTAGTTTATATTCATCATAATCGATAGTTTGAATATTAAATCCCAATGTTGGGCTAATCTCTTGAATATCTTCATTTAAGATTTTCTTAACAATGGTAGTTTTGCCAGCATTATCCAATCCCCTGCTCCTTTGTTAGATTTTTCTCCTTAAAAAAAAAACTAAAAATTTAGTAAACTTACAACATCAACACTCTCATTTCTCGATCTTTCAACCTTTGTTTCCGAAGAATTGTTAATAAACCCATATTCGTTTTTCAATAGTATGTAGTACTTGATATATCTGGTTGTTTATGTAAGTTAAAAGTTTATTAAAACGGAACACGAAATTTTAGTTTTTCAAAAAAATAAAAATATATAGTGTTGAGAGACACGCGTAGAACTGTACTAACCGGAGTTCCTTAGACGATTTTAACATGATTGATTATTAAAAATAATGCATTGGGGAGTTTGTTTGAATTGTCTATTGAATTTATATTTTGGAAAGTTATACAGTCGTTATCTTCATTAATTTATTATAGATTAGCAAATAATTTAATAGCTCAACGACAATATAAAAATCGATATCAACTTGTTGAGACTAACAATTTAAATATATTATTCAATTTACATCAATTGATTGTTTATACAGTCATAAGCATACAATTATACTGTTACAAGCATACCTTAAGTGAATTACAAAATGTATCATTTATAACTATCACAATCACATCGACCTTCATTATAACAATATTAATACTATTATGGGCTATTAATACCAATAAAGAAGGAGACTGGAGTTATGCAACACTAATGTTTATTGATTTAATCAGCATATTTTGGTTTATTAATAATTTTGCATTCACGATCGCATTAATACCCCAACTATAGCTACAAATTGGAAACATTTTACAAATAAATTATCATCAAAGTTTTGCATATTATCAATAATTGGAATTCCCCCTTTAATATAATCAAAAATTTCACACCAACAACTATACCCGTATTATTTCAATCCATAATTGTAATAACCCAAGCAATTGTCCTAACATTCCAATATCGAATATACAATAAACCAAAACTTTATGATGATAATTCTCAAACATACTTGTTATCATAATAATATATTATATTACATTCAAAACTAAAAGAAAAAAAAAACCACTTAAAAATAATTCTTCCTTTTCTCTCAAGATCTGTTGTGTCAATAGTTCTCATTAAATATTACTTGGTTTTATTTTTATGTTATCAAATAATTTATTCTGCATCAGCAACACCACCTTTTCGTTTGATTAAAGCTTGTCGATCTTTATCCATTCTGACCTTGGTGATGACCAAGTTTGAAGTGTGCAAGTTGATTGGAACTGAAGAACCATTGGCTTTTTCTTTAACAATTTTTTCAACTTGAACAGCATACTTCAATCGGTAAACTTGTTTGATAGTACCAGCACTTTCTTTGTGGGAACCTCGAACAACCAAAACTTCGTCATCTTTTCTGATTGGTAAACTTCGAATACCATACTTTTCTTGTAATTCAGAACTCAACCCACATGACATGATCTTTCTTCGTTCTGATGATGGAGCAGTGAAGTGAGCTTTTCTGCTCTTTCGTCGAGAGTTGGAGACGTCGTGTGAAACCTTCATTTCTTTCTGTTTGGTTGTTGAATGTTATAGGGGTCGGTTGAAAAAAAAATTCAATGGTTTGAGAACTAAACGCTTCTGACGGAGGAGTAAGTGTTTGTGGGTAGGAGCGATGGGAGAAATTTTTTGGGTCCAAGCCTGGGTTGGGTGTTGGCACTGCTTAGAGAGATTGTAGAGAAGCTTGCAAGTGGTAGTAAAATTTGCTTATCACTGCTTAAACCGCGCGCAGAATTATTCAGACTGGTTTTCTTTTAAATTTTTTTTGCTTTTTTTGAAATTTTTGTGAAAAAAAATTGTAATTACTGCTTAAAAGGTGCTCAAGCGGTGATTGTTTTAATTTTTTGAATTTTCTTAAGCCGGTTAAAAATACTTAATACAGCTTGAGTTTCACGATTTTGAACCAATTCAATTTTTTACACGCTCTGAAAAAACTTTTGCAAAAATTGAGTGGGTTATTGAGTGGCTGTATTGCGCGAGTGAATGTCTTTAAGCAGTTATTAATTGGCGCGCACGCGAAAACTATTATTCAAGCATATCTAAATCTTGACCAAAGAAAGATGTATTACTTAATTTGGAAGTAGTAGGTAAATTAGGGCTACTTTTTTTTTTTTTTTTTTTTTTCAAAATCAAAAAATTTTATTTATATATATGGATCAAAGATGGATAAGATAAAAGATATATGTTTATCGTTATATGAGCTTGAGGGTTTTATTACAGCTTATAAGTTTGTCAACTTTGAAGAATCTTTTACGTTATTAATTTTTAGGTAAATATTTACTTATATATTTATATTAAGAAATGGATCTATAGCTGAATTTTATCATAGGCTGTGACTATTTCCCAGATGAAAAGTATTCGTTAGTCAGGTGAAAGTGTTTCTAAGAAATATAAAGCTTTATTTTTAATATGTGTGACTCTAAATACAAACCTACCTACAGTAGAGGTATAATATTTATTATTATGTAAAAATAAACAATTGAATTTCTTATCAGCAAATTAGTGGAGAATAACCAGGCCTGGTTGATAATTGGTAGCGTAGACACAACCATAATGTAAATAAGCAAAGTAAAATGGCTGATCATATAACGTACTTGGACCGGGTAAGGATCTATCTTACTAAATTTAATAAGTTTAACGAGGTTGTTTTAAATTGAACTAAGTTAAAGAACAAAAATTAATAATGTATCTCCAATGCATATGTATCTTTGATCATGCATGGCAAGTTCAATGAATTTTCCTAAATCAACTGTAAATTCAATTATTAATTACGGACCAAATATCAGATTTAGACTTTGTTGCTAAATATACCAGTAAGTGAATTGACTGCTACATGTATGTTTGAGATAGATGAGTATTCGTAGATACAGCAGTTTATTTAATTCAAAAATTAAAACATAATGAATAAAGTTCAGTTTAACAATCCCTTTCAAAAGGACTCTGGAGTATACACAAATAGTATAATAGGCTACTAGATATATATTTAATTAATTGTAAAATTGTAAACGGACATTAAGAATAGTACCCTATAGAATAATAACACATAGTGTACTTTAAACAAGGGTAGAAAAACTACTAAAGGATACTAACCATACATACCAGTTGTAATGCTATATCCACGTGCGGTAATACTGTAGCTGTTGACTCTTTTAAAATAGTGACACTGAATATACAGCCGGTATATTATTAGTAACGGCTTACTACTGGAAAGCAACTAACTGAAGCCCACAATAGTATCAGATTATAATCATAAAATAACTCAAGAGCTGAGAGCCCTATTAACTGTCTGCACTATGGTTTTAAAACTGTCAACGCCAGGATTTTTTGAAGCGCAGAATTAATCTGTACTTGACAGCATTCCCCTATGTCTTACATCTATAAGATGCGGCTTTTTGAACCGAATCTATCATATATAGAGAAAACTTTCTAGCCACACCATTATATGACATTACTAAGCTTACCCGAATTATTATCAGTATATATCATTGCATTATATTTTTATCAATGTTATATATGGCATCCCTCTACTGCACTTATAGTACATTGCATTAAGGAAATAAAACACTAACCCGTGTGCGTTAATAATATATGTTCAATTAAATAAAAGACTAATGTACGTAATGTATAATAATAATAATAATAATAATAATAAAATGCAATAAAACCTTATTATACTGATATCAACAAGGTTTTAATAAACTATACTCTGAGAGTAAAAGCATTAAGTACCTTTGATCATCCAGAATGAAGTACCTAATACAAATCCAATAACAACAGTAGTTAAAACACCAGCACCTGCTCTATCTTTACCAGTAATAGTAATTTTATTTGGTTCCAAATCAACCTTATCTTGTGAAGCTTTACCAGCATTTTTGTCACCTTTACTTGTACCACCATCATCTTTAGCAACAATTTTTGGTGCATTTTCAATTAATACAGCATTACCAACTTCTAATGCACTAATTTGTTCACCGGCACCATACTGTCTATCAGGATAAGCATTCGTTTTAAACCAAGCTAAATCACAAGTTGAAGTACCAGGATTATCACCATCTTGACATGTTCCTAATGCAGCTGAAGCACTGGCTTTCATATAAGGCATAATTTTCTCTTTCATCTCAGGCATTAATCTCATAACATTACCCAAAAAATTTGAAAAAATCCCTTTAAAACATCTTTGATCAGTTTTGCATCTACCTGAAGGTTGACAAGCAGATTCAAACATGATGTTTTGATCATTGAAAAAAATATATGAACCTGCCCATAATTGTTCAACTCTATCTTTCCATTTTGAATCCCCGGTATAGTTATACATATATGCTGCTGCGCTAATATATAATCCATAATTATAAGTCCATCTAATAGTTGAAGGTTTTTTACAACCTTCTTCAATATATCCACCATCATATAAATGCAACATGGTTTGTTGTTTCCCATCAACAGTCTTTGTTTCTTTCTTTAAATATCCAACACTTTCAACCCAATCCCAAATTTTCTCAACCCATTTTTCATATTTTTTATCTTTTGTATATCTTGCTAATCTTGAACCAATTTGTAAAAAACATCCATTACTAACAGTATTTTTATAATTATAACCTGAATTCCAAGTATAAATTTGCCATCTTAATCCACCATCACAATTCTTTGTATCCCATCTTGTAGTCATAGTCTCGAAAACTGCTTGAGCTAGTGCTAACCATTGAGGTTTACCTTTTGGAGGATTTGAAAAATTATTTTCTGCTGCTGTCATTACTGCTACACCCCAAAACCCTTGATCATCATTACCTTCTGTTGTACTTTGATTTGATGGCATATAATCGTCATTTTGACCAGTCTGTGCTAATAATGCTTCTTTGATTGTTTTCTCAAAAGTTTTATCTCCTGTATAGGTTTGATAGTTTAATAATGCATTCCATCCAGCACCTGCTTCCCACCAATAATATGGTGGAACAAACATACCAACAACACCTCCCTTGTTTTTACCATCATCATAATCCAATAACCCTTTTGCAACTTTTTTCAATGCACTTTTTAATTGATCTTTGTTTTCAATATCAACAGTCTGTGATTGTTGTGATTCAACTGTTGATAATAATGTTATTAGCGTTATAAGAAAATAATTTATCAGTTTCATTTCTTATTTTATTAAAAATACTATGTACACCAATTTATTTGTATTGGTATGAAAAGAGTGTAAAATGTTGAGAATAACAAGTATTAACTAAAAAAAAAAAAATTCAAGATTCTAAAATCGTAATACTACAAGTTTAGGTTATTTGAGTAGTGGTACCTAATGCTAGAAACCCTCTATTACATCAATACTAATTAATGCGCGTGCTTACGAACTGTTTCTATACACAATAATTGACATAATCAAGAGTATTTTCTATTATAAGAACTGAAAAGTATAACTTTGCTAGAATATTGAATAAACCTGTGTAAATCTAATACAGGCTGTTGATGAGAAAATTTCATAAACCTTGATTAAAACCAGTTTGGTACAACCCAGCCAGTGGTTCATGCTTAAATTTAGTTTACTCAAGCAGTGATAGGGGGAGACGTAATATTATGAACACGATGATGATGATGGCCCTGCCTTTTTATTTCTGCCTTTTTATTTCCCTTTAAATCAAGCTTAATTTAAACAAATCTCATTTATTGTTCCAATTATTACGATTACGTCAAACTGCAGGTCTAAAAACATTGTTTTTGAATTTTTTTTTTTTTAAAGATTCACCGTGGCGGTGTTATTTTCAGCGACCGATCCTATGGTTTTTAAGGAGTTCAAGCGGGTGGATTTACTCTGTCAAGGCTGTGTGGATCTCGCGAACTACAAATATGAAAAGAAAAGAAAGAAAAAAGGTTCAAAAAAGTAAAAAATAGTTCTTAACAAATCATCAATCAATCAATCATTCATTAAATTTAAATCGATAGAAGCTTATAAGAGTACTCTTCTAAGCTATGAATTTGCAGCAGCCATCAATAATATTTTGTATGTTCTATATGATTAAATAGTAGCCAGAAATAGTATTTGTGTGTTAATATGGAATCCAAGATGGATGATCTTGATAACGGGTATCTAAAGAGGGTACCAAGACTGCCAAACCATCACCCACCAACATACAATGTACAATTGGAGTTGAGGGATGATTTTTATACTGTGACAGTATGGACATAAAACGGTGTACTCATTGTTGGCAAATATGTATACATTAAATAACAACCGTTAATGCGCCTAGAAAATTTTTTCTCACTCAAAAACGGAGAAGCCGCATGGGGCTCATCGTGTGAGTGAATTCAAGACACAACTTGTGGACTATAGCAAAACTACAGTAAACTTTGATCAACTAAACAACCCATCTATACGTTGGCACTGGAACTAACATCCATTTGTATACCTTTCCTTTCAACTCACTATAATTTTGACTTCCGTGATCAATTATTCTTTCCTTTGAAAGCTCGAAGAGCATTTAGGATCCTAAATATCTAAAACTATTATAGCTATAGTTATGGGGAATCAAGAGGTCAAGCAAATCGCCAGTGATTTACAGCTACCCATGCATGATGAATGATGATAAGCTAGATTCGCAATCGAGAGAGATCACGATGGCTGTGCACGATAACAATTTAAATGAGATGTACCAGCTGGTAGCTCGTTCCTTAAGGATCATGCATCCTTTATTTATAATCATATGTATAAAAAAACCAACCTTTTAAAATATTTTGAAATTTTCGGGACAAAAAATTGGGATCGAATTACCCCTTATTTTACGCGTTAAAGTACCACATGTAGTAACAATAAAATGTCATCATCCTTACATTATTAATACCTGGTAAGGATATTAAGGGGTTGGTAATTCTAATTTTTTTTTAATTTCCGCAATATTTACCGCAAAGTTCATCCCCGGTAGGCACATTATAATTGATTATAACCTTTCAAAGCTTTTTTGATTAATTTATCTTCACGATGTTTATTAATAGTAAAAGCACAGATGATATTTTAAACTGCAATTTGACAACTGTATTTGTAGGAAGTGTACCGACCAATTATATTTATCTAAGAGGTATATATACATTATTGATAACTAGCATAATATCTGCTGATATTTAGTATACAGGCCTTAAATTTTAACTTTATTGATGCTGGTTGCTGAGCTACGACAGTCATGCATGGCTGTGAGTGCATCCTTTTATTATTGAATTGAGTTTAACTTGTCAGTGAGACAACCAGTAATTATAATAATACCCAGTATATACAATGGAAAGTATTGGTAATGGAACAATTGTTTTTGATAGTTGTATCGTTAGTTAAAGTCAAAGATTTAGCATCTGACGTCTAAACTTACACACGCATATCAAATACATGTACAAGTACTTGAGTTATAGAAAACAGAAACCCTGTGTCAGGAAAGTATGGGCCAAACTCGTACTTGATATATACTGAGGGGCGATGATTAAGCTACTAAGCTCTTATATACTATAGCGCTGGGAGTATAGCTCACCGATAGGTTCCGATAATCCGATATACGGCTGAAGTATCAACATCTACGATACAATTATATTTCCGTATACTGAAAGTGGGCTATTTTTTAGACCATTATCCGATATAGCTCAAATTACTTATACAAAAAATGCAAACAAAGTACTATTAAACTATAGTTTGATCTATATACTACACCACTATACATAATACTTTGAAAAAAAATCACCTTCTAACTTGGTCTTGATAATATAAGGCTGCACTCAGAACACCGACAACAATAGACAACCCCACAATAGCTGTAGTAGTATTATTAATTCCCCCATTACCAGTGCCACCAACTTTATTAACTTTCACACTAGGGACCTCATCAAAATCATTCATTTTCGAACTCTCTTCAGCTTGTAACTCAATCACCTCGTCAATACCCAACTTTCTCTGTTCTATAATTCCATTTTTTAAAGCAGAATATTTACTAATTTTCTTTAATAATTTATCCAATTTATATTTCTTTTGTAACTTCACAGATTCTTCAATTAGTTGATCTGGTTCAAATGGTTCTTCATAAATATTACTCAAAACTGAATGCATTATATCTATATCATCCATAACTTCTTTAATCTTTTGCTTTTGTAATACTAGCATTGCAACATATAAATATAAGATCGCTCCAACTGAATTTTCTGATGCAAAAATATAATCATAAATTCTACATAATCTGTCGAATTTTGTAACATGATGTGAAAATAATGTAATAACTGATGATAATGCGTAGAATGGTTGAATCTCACTTACTAGTTTGCCTAAATATGGATCAGCTAGGGTTAGTAATCCGGGTATTAATGATAATTGATCTAATGATGGTCTTAACTTTGGCATCATATAATCTCTTAACACAAATTGACTCAATTTGTTCATAAAGTTTAAGCCATTTGATGATGATTTGTATACTAATAGTACAACTTGTGCTATATCATGATAACCTTGGTAATAATGTAGATGTGGATTTTGTTTTAATACTTTTAGAATTAAATCTTGTAGCTCTGGCTTTAATGCTTCTTTGTCCTCTTCTACTTCATAAGTATTAAATGCTCGTTTAACATCAAGTTCCACTTGTTGTTCAGTTGCTTCAAAATCTGTGGGTTGTTTTTCTTTGGCATTTGATGTTGATTCTGTACTATGAAGAATCAGTGGCCAAATCCTTGCTCGATTCTCTTTATTTAATAAGCCTTGATGTGTGGCGATTTTCCGAAGCTCTACTATATCATTTTCTTTTAATGCTATATCTATGCGTTCCTGTATTGACTTATCATCTACCTTCATGGTTTTGATATTGTTGTTGTAGAGTGTTTGTTTATTTGTATTAGAAATTCTATAGTGTGTGGGTTTGCTTTCTTCGCGGGGATGCAAAGTGACAAAAAAAAAAAAAAAAATTATTAGTGTGGTTGTACTCTTGCCGCCTAGAAGCTTATCAATGCATAAAAATTTTTGGGAGCACAATAATAACAATTATCACAAGCCACACAGATCACCGAGAAATCATCAAGAGCCACAATATTAAGAGATAATAGACAATGACGACAAATCAATACAAAAGAAAAGAACTAATTGGACGAGGATTATTCAGCGAAGTTTTCAAATGTATCAATAACAATAATGAATTATATGCTATGAAAGTTACAATTCCATTAGAAGACGCGCCGCCTCATGATTCTAAACGCGAGTTACAACTTCTTCAACAACTATCGCATCCGAATATCATTAAAATTTCTGACACGTTTTATTTCAGAGAAGATGGTGATGACAATATAGCGATGGTCTTACCATATTATGAACGAAATTTGATAATGTTGATTAATCAGTATAGAAAAGCTGATTTCCCAACTGGGTGGAGAAACAAACTGCCATTAGAAAAAGTTTCATCAATTATACTTGGTATTGCCAGTGCATTAAAATATTTACACTCACAGGATATAATTCATCGCGACATTAAACCGGAGAATGTGTTATTAGATTCCAATGATACTCCAATTTTAATTGATTTTGGTACAGTATGGACTGATGAAAGTACAAGTGAACCCAGCGATTCTAAGCATACTGATGTATCAACTACAGTTTATAGAGCACCAGAGTTGTTATTTGGTAGGAGAGATTATAATACAAAACTAGATATGTGGGGGTTGGGTTGTTTATTATTTAAGCTATTGAGTTTTGATTGCCAGGATTTATTTGTTCCTTATACTACAGATATAGGATTATGTGCCAAACAATTTGAAATTATGGGTATTCAAAGTTTACAAACATGGCCAGAAATGGAGCATGTACCAAGCTTTAACAGCATGAAGTTAATACAAACAAACGAGCCATGGAGTGTTGAAAAGTTAGGTGGAAGAGGTAAAGCAAAATGGGGTCATGTTGTTAAGAAATTATTGACTTTTCAAACTAGTGATAGAATTAGTGCTACTCAGTTGATAGAACTATTAAATATTGATAATGCATAGTTTAAATTAAGTATTCTGGTAAACTTCTAGATATGTTAAGGCAGTTAATGAGCTGTATTCTATACTTGGCTGTAGGGGTAGAAACAGGAGGTATATATATATATATATTTTTTTTTTTTGGTAGTTTTGCCGATGTGTGTGTCATAGCAGAAATCTACGGGTAAATTTCAGTCCGCGTTCAAAAACGCCTCAGCCGTGTAAAATTTCTTGGCAATTTTTTTTTTTTTTTTTTATTCTTTTATATGCAACTTCATTGTAGTATTACTATTAGAGCTGTGCGGCTTTTATCTCTTTATTTTCTGAAAAATAAAAATTCTTTATAGTATTTAGATTCAGATTTTGATATATAGAGTTACATTAATTGTTTGAATTCGAATTGTGTTAACCGGTCGATGCAGCAAGTGCAAATCGCCGTTGAGAATTTACTCATAGGTCTGAAAATCCATATGTATATTATTCAACTTAATCATAATAACAATCGTTGCAAAGGTGTATACACATTTTCGTAGTACTTAGTTAACAAGTTCTCTTCAATATTGATTACAGTTGGTCATATCTTATAAAGAGTTGAATGCCAATTCTTAGATGTGACTTCGATAGGTACAAGTGGCCAGCTGTACCAGAAATATATACTGTATGTACTTGTTACAGATGACTGTAACTAGCATCAATAAATGAGGTTATATCAATAATATTGAATATATGCAATTAATAGATTATTGGGTTGGGACCAGCAGTTAATCCTATTTGAAATTATTGATAATAGCTTCTTAAAACGCAACTTCATTAAAAATCTAAGCTTCCGTCTCTATACTTTAAGATTCAGATTTAGCCTGCAAAGAGTTGTATGATATATATGGTATCTCACTGAAATGCCGAGGTCGATCGCGATCGAGCCAGCTGCAGCTAAATGGTTTCTACACTATTTTCAATAGTTGCAATAGATATATAATCGACATTTTGTCCTTTGAATATGATGTGTTTGAATTGTTTTTTCAATATCAAGGTTCAATTTATTAAATTGGAGTTAAAAATGAGTTGAAATGGCTTTGATCCGCTACAGTTAATATTAATGGTTACAGTACTATGATTTCCAAATTATTTTTTTGCTCTATTGGTAATGTGTATCATGTGTAATTGGGTATAAATGGGTATTTTTAAGTTCTATTCTTAAAGCTTTAGTTGTAACTGAAAAGTAATCTGATGAAACTCCAGGTGAAAAAGTCAATCAAAAACCAGGCCTTAAGAATTCTATATATATATATGAATAATGAGACAAAAAATATTGATACACTGGTAATAATCAGAAAAGGTATTCTTTGATTACAAGAATCAATGAAGTATACACATAAAAATAAATATAGAGTCTATTTACATGAAACAGATAATCATAAAAACGCTAGCTAATAATAATGGTAGTTCATGATAATGATAATAATATTATTAGTTAAATCAAATAACTTTTTAATCATGAAAATAATAAATAAAAGAAATACAGGATTTTTTCGAATGCAAAGTAATAAATATAATCCCCCCCCCCCCTTTCTTTCCTTCTTAACGTATGAGTGAAGGCTAATAATAAATTTCAGTAAAAGCTTTTTTACCTCTTTCTCTATACTTTCTACCGCAATCTTCAACAACACAATGTGTTGGAATCGTCTTTTCTCTCTTTCTATTCATAATCATTGATACACATCTACCACAATAAACATGGCCACATCTTGTGAAAAATACTCTTTTACTTAATAATATATCACCCTCTGTAGTATTCTCTTTTCGATTTTTTTCTTTATCTTCATCAGATTCATTTAAAATACCTTCACCTAATGCAACGTCACAAAGAGCACAAATGACTTTCTGATTTGGATTAATACCTCTTGTATAACCTTTTCTAGTTTCTTGAGGCTCAGGTGGGGCAGTTTTAATATCTTCTACTTTAATTTGACCACCATAAGGTTGGTCTTGTTCTAAACTTGCTCTTAATGCTTGGTTCATTAACCTTTCCTCTTCTGATGCAAAAGCACCTGGTACTCTACCAACTAACCCCCCTACTCTACCTCTAGCACCGTATCTATAACTATCCATCAAATTGCGTAAATGTCTTTCAAGGTCAGGAAACTCACCTCCTAGTTCAGGGAAATCTTGTGATCGAATATGCTCTTCTGCTTGTTGCAAAGCTTGCATAACATGATCTTGATCATCATCACCAGAAAATGAGCGTATTCCTCTAGTTCTTGGTGTGTTATTGCCGCTCGAAATTCTACTCATAAACATTGGTCTAAATCCGGGTGGGGGTGGTGTATGTCTTCGTGGAAGCACATTAGCTTCTCTTACTGGATCGTATCTTCTTTGAGGAGGTAAATTACTTCTATTTGGTGGATCTATACCTAAAATAGCTGCAAAATTATTAACTATTCTTGCAGCCTCTGATGAATTTGATGATGCTCTAGGTGAATTTATTGGACGCGGCCGAGTAACATTATTACGCATTTGCTGTTGTCGTTGTTGGCCTTGCCGTTGTTCTAATGCTAATCTTCTTTGGTGTTCCAATATAGGATGTATTGGAGCTCTATTAGTATTCTGTAAACCTCTTGTTTGCCTAGCTGTTGGACCTGGTGGTATTCTTCTAACCATGCTAACCATATCATCACCATTACTATCATTTCTTGTAGCTGAATTTGTATTATTACTAGTTGACGAATTTGAGATATCAGATGATTCTCTAACCCTTCTTCTTACCACTCTAGTAGCAGGTTGTGAACTCGATCTTCTTCTTCGTAACCCATTATTTGATGTATTACCACTGTTTGATCCAGTGATAGGATTTGGTGCTAAATTTGTTGAAGTTGATTCAACTTCCAGCTCATCATCACTATTTGTAAGATCTACCACCTCATTCGACATCCTAATTATTCTGCTATAAATAATTTATAAAAAAAATTTTTGGTTGTAATTTTAGCTCTCTGCTGTTTTGGCTAGCTATGTTATTGTTAAGAATCAAAGTTGAAATTAAGACTGCTGTCCACTGCTGTTGTTAAGGTTTAGAATGGTGATGCCTGCGTTCCGGAGCGCTAGAAAAAAAGAATTTGCACTGTTTCAGTTAATGGGGGATACACACAAGATTTTTTTTTTTTTTTTTTTAATTACCCATAAATTCAAATGGACTTAAACAAGTATTAGGTAAGCGAGATTACTCTAGACTTGGTGTACAAAATTCATCGTTAACTTTTATTGCCACCAGTTTGTCTTGGTAATACTATAAAGATATACAAACAGAATAAAATGGTCATTACTATCATCGCAATATGTAAAAAAAAAACTGTTCTTTCTATAGCTACTCGTATGAATGATTCGAGTGCTCTTTTCAACTACTGTCTGCAAGGGTGATTTGGGCGCACCAAGAAGTCTGTGCCCGATCTTTTTTTTCATAAACCCAAAAATTTCACCACCACCACCACCACCAAGTACAGCTAGCTCAACAACACTAACCAACATAAAAATGCCAGTTACTGCTTCATATACAAGCCCGAATCTTAAAGAAGTATTCGTGGCGGATAAAGATCAACATAAAAACACAGATACTGATCGAAATGCACCAGTAGCACCATCACAAACAAATCTAGGTAATTTACGACGTGAAATCATGCACATGCAGACCAAAGTTAATCAATTCTTGACAGAAAGAATGAATTCAGAAAAACAACAAGATTCAATTGACCCAGAATTTGAAAAGAAGCTTTTGGACGGTGATGATGATGAACCAGAAGAATAAATTCTGCTAGAAAAAAAAAAAAATCAATTTAATAAATAAATGTCCTATGTTCTTTATATTACAAAAAATAAAAACACAATTGATATTATTAGTACTTTTTAGTGCACTAACAATAATGGGTATCAAATATTAGGACATTGAAGAGTTTTATCTTCTCTATAATGTTTCTTTAAAGTGTTTGTGTGTTTAATGTTAGTATTAACGCATCAATACCATACGTTTCTGGGTCATATTCTTTTGTGTTTTTTGAGCAGATGCTGTTTGCAATTTACAACTACTCTTTTGTTTGGTAACCAGATGGCTCTATATATTTGTTAGTACTTTCTCTTTTATTTAATAATACCACATACATCTAAAAATACAAAAGTTTTCTTTTTTGTAGATTCGTCATCAGTAGAGGTACTAGTTAAATCTGCTAATGGAGCTCGAAGTTTAGTTTTGAATGGTCTAATTGTAATGGGTGAATTTGGAGGAGGAACATTTTCTTTGTTATTTGGTTGTTTAGGAGTAGATACAAAAACTGTGAATTGTTTGCCCATTATGATTATGATTTATGTTAGTCTATGATGATTGAATGCAATGTTTTATTAATTGGGTATCTATGGTTAGTAAGAACTCTTTTTAAAGAGCTTGTCGATAGCTAGTTGATGAAGAAAGTAAATGTCAAAATGTTGAAAATAAAAGAATCAAAGATTTTAACAAATAAGTAGCTAATTTTTTTTTTTTTTTTTTTCTTAGAAACTGCAGATTTTAAAAGTGGATTACAGTAAATGAATTAACTTGGTGATATGCGGTCGTATTGTTGAAGGATCCAGAAAATAAATAAAAATATTTTTACTACAGCTTGAATTTGTCGGGACCGATCTACTCAAGCTTGCATACAGCACTAACTGCATTAGGAAAGACGTAAACAAATAAACAATAAATTTTCCATCTCAACTTCTAAGCACGCACCAGACTGCATCTTAATAATCAGCCTACTCAAGCTTTACCAGTGTCATGTTCTACCTGTTATGAGGATCATATTGCTGCAACCTTACCAATTAATCTAATTTCCCTAAGCTTGATCAATTATATATTAGTATTAAATTCCCTGATTTATTCTTTTTTACCAAAGTTTTTCGTGTTTATTAATTTCTTTAATTTTTTTTTTTAATACCCAATAGTTTCAGCATTTAAAAGCAATTTGCTTTCTTCACATCATCATCAGAGAACTTTTTCTTATTATCATACTTCCACACATCATTGCATTAATAGAATTACAAACAAAATGGACGCGACTCTAATAGACCTATCGACACCTGCTAAACCACAAAGACAACCATCACATGCTCAAGATTTCACACCAGGTATATCAAAAGCTTTATCAGAATGCTTTAAACGAAGAAAGCAATCATTATTACCAGATTTAAACACAATCTCAGAAGATTATAGTATGAATACCCCAAAAGAAAAAGTTTCTGCAGATTTTCATTGGCAAGATGTACTACAAGGTACACCTGCTGGACAATACAATACACCGATTATAGACAAAAGGGATAAAGAAAATGATGAAATTGCTGTTAAATGTTTATCAACGCGAAAATTTATGAAAGAAATGACTCCGAAACCTGGTATGAAAAGAACTGCACCTGGTACACCATTATTAAAACAAACCATTAAAAGAAGAGCTTTAGAAACAAAACCAAGCAATACTCAACGACCTTTTACACCTGGACAATTAGATAGTAATTGGAAAATTGAGTCAAATAGTAACAGTGAAAGTGAAGCAGAATGCAATCCAATCAAAACTCCAAATTCTATTGTTCAAATGAGAAAAATGATCAAAACAAAAAGCTATACTACTAATAAGAATAATAATACCAACAAACCAACTTCATGTTCAGATTATGATGATTTTAGATTAGAAGCTGCCTATGATAATTGGTTAAATGAACAACAAATTAGTGACTTGCAGCAAGTCGTGGAATTTATGGAGCTAGAGCGTCGCTTTAATGTTTGATAATCTAATAGAAGAAAAAAAAAAAAATTTCATGTACTAACTATTTATAAAATATATATTTATTCTAATTGTAATTTGAAACTTCTCAAATACAAATAATCATCTAAATGTTGTTCAACAGATTTCTTAATAATTTCACAACCTGTAGGATCGAATTTAGACTCCCAACCTTTTTGCCATGATTCATAATCAACTTTGAATTCCGGTTTATCTTTATTAACTCTGAATCCTGTTGATTTCATTGCATCATCATGGAAACCTGGCCATTTTGAAAATTTAGCTTCAACACCTTTATCTTCTTGAGACCAACTTAACATACTTGGGTCGAATGGAATACCAGTTGCTGAACAAACTTGTTTCAAAACTTGTTCAGGGTCTCTAGTTAAGTCATCACAATCAATAACCAATGGTTGATTACCCTTTGATTTTAAATAATCAAATAATGTTCTTAATTCTTTATAACCAGCTTCTTCTGGTCTATAATCTTTGAACCCAGTTTTTTCACTTTTTGGTGGAATACAACAAGTATAATATGATGGAACTGATTGATGTGGTGCTCTAATTAATACAACGTATTTAAATCCATCAATAACATTATCTGGTAAGACTGTTGGGTTAGTTTTACTTTCATTACCAAAACTTGGTGCTAATTTGGCATCACCAGAAACTGGAATTAAATATTGTGCCATATCTTTAATGAAAACAACATCACCTTTAGCAGATTCAATTGAATCAGTGACTTGTTTATAAGTGATGTTATTATATTCACTTGATTGACATTGCTCACTTGAATATCTATTAGATAGTCGTTCTGGACCATAATAATATGGTTCACCATATGGTTCATGAATAGCATTAGTATCTTTTCTAGTCATGAATGATCGTTCAAATGCAGTTGAAGCAGATCTTGGATGAGTTAATAAAAAAATAGCCATTTTTTCCTTTATAATAAATTTATTGATATTAAGTTGTTGAAACTTTTTTTTTTTTGTTTAGATTTATAATATTAAGATAATATTATTGAATTGTTTGAATTTTTGGGATTCTTTTATTTTTGTTCTTTTTTTTTTTTTTTAGAATAATTTTAATAGCCAGAACTTGGTTATTTAAATAGTTATCATTTTAGGTTCAAAATTGTCTTGAATATCTCGTGGGTATTTATACAAAATAATCCTTTTATGGATGGAGATGGCACCAGCTATAATTAAAGACTGAAAAGGTACGGTATCAATGTCTAATGCATGACATCAACAATAATAAAGTATTGCTGAATTTTTTGTGATAATGGTAACGGCTCGAAAGCTGTTCAAGCTGATATAACAATGGCGGCTGAAATAAAAAAAAAAATAATAATTTGGTGCGGCACCAAAATTTTCTTGTTGTAGAGCGATGAGATTGCCGCTTAAACACTTATAAGGTAAGATTCGTTGCTGATCTGTATATAAGAATTCCGTAACTACTGTAGCTAGAACGTTAGTTCTACACTATCTTACAGTACACCACTATATACGTGTATATTATAGAATTTTAGGCTTGAGGTTTCAAGAATAGGTATTGTAGGATGAAATTCGGCATTTTGGCATAAGACAAGTTGGTCATGATGGTGCATAAACATGCTTAATACAGCATTGGTTGGTAAGGTACTATTCTCCATACGGCGTCAACTTAAATTGTATTTAGCTTCAATTTGCTCAAAAGACAGGTAAATCTAAAATTTGGCTGCTTATAATTTAAATTTCTTAGGAGGTTTCTAAATAACGATTGTATCTTTCAAGTGTACACCATGTAAACATTTTACATTGAAACCATGAACAACTATTGGTTGAAATTTAATATCTTTATGCTGCCATTATGATATTGGCGGTGTTATATTTTGCATTCAATAGCAACCTTAAAATGCCAGTAGAACGTGTATCTGCCAGTCATGATACATTTTTCCATATGCTAACCTTATAAAAACCCAACCAGAGCAGAGCAATATCGGTATCCAACATGTATCCTTATGGCATTTGTCGATCTTAATCCGTTGAGATAGACCCTTAAAATTTACGATTCTTAAGTTCCGCTCAAACAAATTTCAAATAATTTCGAGCTCAATTCGAGATCTCTATAGTCCAAATAAATCTGCGTGATCCAATTGATTGTATTTATAGCTACCTGGTAGAATTCATTATGAACAAGCCACAGTCCCTGATACATATAATTGATCTAACCGAGCAACCACTCGATCTACCATAAAGCTGAGCTTAAATGTTTTTTGGCGTTAGTAAAGTTTCTTGTGTTCATAAATGTTGAAATTATAATCAACAGCTATGAACTTCATGAAAAGCTACTTAAAAAAACTTTTTTCAGGAGCACTATAGTATTTTCAGTGAATAATAATCTGTAAATGGATGGGGGATAAAATACTTGAAGAGCCATCTATAGATGGATAAAACGTTAGTAGAACTTACTGTGTGATACCCAAACATAGCAGGTCTTAGATGTCGTGATCATGTTTCGGAAACTTCCTTAATCCATTTAAGCTTATTCTCCAGGTTATTTATTCATACATTGGAACTGTTATAATATTTAATGTTTCAATTGCAATCCGCGTAGAACAGACATTTCAGGGTTTCTTATTGATGCCATGGCTCGTGCCGTTCATGATGAATATTAACATCCATCCATGTTGCCATGCTGGTACTTTAGAAATTTTTTGAACCTTAGTCTTCAGTTATATTAACTAAGAGATTAAATGAGATGGATTAAAAACGGCAGAATACCCTGAATTATACTGAGTTTGACTTGTTCAGACAACTTCAATGGAATGTTCAGAAGATAATAAGGAGGGATGCGTACCACCAGTAGCTAAACATTTATAGTCATTACCAATCAAATTAAGTAGCACCCCCTCAAAACCGACTATAATATTATTCGGCCGACAGTTATAAAAGGTGTAAGTTGTTCTTACCCTTAGTATTATGGATTTTAAAAATCATGAATTAATCAATTAATCCTTGGATTCTTAAAAGTAAATAACTGATATCTCTTAAAGATCAATATTAATTATTACTATAGTAGCAATAAACTATTCGGAATTATTGATATTACAACATAAAAACCATAGATACCTTTAAATAAGTAACAATCCTAATAATAGTCAGTGCATCTTTCAGCTACAAGATACGTGAGGGTATATATGAGTTATATATGGTTGATATTAACTCACTATAGTTGATAATAGCGCAAATGGTTCATTTATGAGCATTTCATACTACCAAAAGGTCTATACTAAATACCTCTAAATGTTTACGCCTAAATTTATAGTTTTAAGGCGCTAAGAATAGTATGGATATATCTTGTGTTAATAAAGTTAACGTGTCAGTTGCGATCTTTATCGATCTAAAACATTGAGCCGCACCATCGATTCAATCTCACAATTGTTAACGTTAAAAAAAACTGCAGCTCATCCATCCTGGTATCATGGAATCATAAAGCTCAATTTCATGAGCCAGTGTCCTACTAACCAAGCAATAGGCTCTGTATATGCAATATGTTACAGTAAACAGAGGCTCTGAGCTTTTAAAGTTAATTAATTTAATATTTCTGAGAAGAATCTATATTAAAGTGTAATATCAAAATATAAATTTATTGTTAGTTAGTTAGTTAGTTAGTTATATAAAATATCCATCAACTCCATTCAACCTAAAAACCCATATTAACAGCAACAAAGTATCTTAATCATGATAAAACACCACGATTGATTACAACAAAGAATAGCCTAAATATGTCATTATAGTTAATAATGACAAAATATATAATCTTCATAATTGTTCAACAAACAAAGCATCGACTTAAAACTTTAGAATCAACAGTTTCTTTCACTCAGTATTATTGTTTGTTACATCTAATCAGTATATTACATTGTAGTTTTGAAAGGCTTGAGCTTAGAATATCCAATAGAATAGTCAATGCCATGGACTGCTATTCACACCTACCTAGGCTGGTGTTGTTGAATTTCTTCTACTAAACTGAATTCTTCCAAAAAATCAGTACTACAATTCAACCACACTATCAATATTGCCAACTTATATAGCCCAATAAAAGTGTAAGTGATTTTAACAAGTTAGGTTTTCCAGTCATATCAGTTATAGTCACACTTAGAAACAATTAAAAGTGGCCGTTAACTGAGGCAATTCAATTAAATGCGCATAGCTACTACAATTTACTTGGTTTTTTCTTTTTATTATGAACGCGGAGATAAATTATAAACCAGCTACACCAGGGGTAATTCATAAGATAACTAGAACTGCTAGGTGGTTGGCATCCTACGTATAGCTGACATATAATGTGAATGTATATTTAATTTTAGTTACAAATATTATATATATTGTTCCGTACGGTGTTTGTAATATTGTCTGTGAAAACTTCTAACGCTTAGGCGCCATCATTTGAGAAAATTGTGCAATCCTAGCTAGAGATCTTGTTGGATCTACCTTTCCATTTTTCGATACCGTTGAACAATGTTGATTCTATATTGGTTCAATCAGCTTTTAGCTTTGAGGATGTGAACTTCTTTTTTATAAGCATTTAGAAATTTACAACCAGCAGGATAATTTGATATAAGCAAGAGTAAAAATCTCGTCCAATGTTCTTTCAAACCAATAATCAATTAATAATTTTGAATTTCTAAATAGGTATACTACTTGACTTGGTAAATACCATAACCCTAATAATTTTCTTTTTAATGAAAATACGACCATAGCGACATCCCATATCAAGGCCTGTCAGGAACCTATGGACCAAACTCGTACTTGATATATAGTGAGAGTGATGATAAATAGATTAAGCTATGTCTACTAAGCTCTTATATACGATAGCGTTTGAGAGAATAGCTCGCCGATAGGTTCCGGTGTATATCGGAAGTCCGATATACGGCTGAAGTACGGACAGGCCCATTTGGTCACACTTTCTGGAAATTTTTTGATTTTTGATGCTGTAAAATTTCACACACGCGTTAAGCAATTACAAAGTTACAACCATCCAAAAACTTATCAAAAAGCTACAGTAGTTTAATAATAGCAGATTAAATTGTTACGGGTAAATCCTTCCGGGTGAAAGAACTTTACGCGGTACCACCGGTTAAATTAAATTACCTGATTTGTTCATACCCCACCACCACGCCACGCAGCCTTTTTTTCAGAAGCGGGGTCAACAATTTCTTAGGTTTTACGCGACTAGACCATTGGATATATAGAATCCACACTATATATCAAAGTAAATTTATACCATAAAAAAAGAAGGCAAACATAAATATTCATTAAAAAGATGCTATATAAATAAAATAAAGAAACACATAAAAACTATAATAATAAAAAAAAAAAGAATAAAAAACAGAGTAATCTAATAAACATATCTGAAATGTCTATTTTCAATATCAGTCATATCCATAAATGCATTAACTAAATCTTGTTCTTCATGATTTGGTTCAGCATCTCGTTTCATGTTTTCTCTTCTCATATGATATCCAACACCTAATAATAAGGCCATAGCAAGACAGTAGAATGCGACCATGCAAGCCATACCAGTAGCATAACCAGGAGCTTCACTTTCAATAAATGTGAAAGGACCAGCAATATTACCAGCACAATATCCCATAAAAATCATTGCAATTGCTAATAACTTTTTAGTATTACCAGCAACATTACCAGTTGACATAGATAAGAAAACAACGTATGAGCCATTAGCAGGAGCAGTTAAATAATAACAGATCAATCTACCAACTTTTTGATCCTGTGGAACAAAATATAAACCAAATTGACCAGCAATGACTGGGATAGTCCAAATAGCTGCTAGTACTGCTCGATGGTTACCTTTCCACGCATTGTTTACATAAACGATACCTAAAATTGTCAATACAATAATAACACCATATGGGACTTGTAATAAAGTAGTTTGTAAAGTTGGGAAGCCAAAACCTTTAATAATAATTGTACCATAATTACTGATACCACCATTTGGGAAGTTATAAGCCAATGCAATCATGAAAAAAAACCATAATTTAATATCTAGAATTCCTTCTTTGACTTGACTCCATTTAAAAACTTTTGATTCAATACCAGTTTGATTTGCCTTTAATCTTGTTAATAAAACCTTTTTTTCACGATCATTTAAAAATTTACAATCAACTGGATTATTTGGCATAAATAATGCTAAAATAATACCATAGACGGCACAAGCTGCACCAATAATAATGAACTCAAATTTCCATGATGGAATATTGGCTTTAATTTGACCAATACCGTAACCTAATAAACCACCTACTGCTATCCCAAATCCGATGAATGTATACCACCAGCCCATTCTAACTGGTTGTTCATCTCGACAATAAAAAGTACTGGTGACTAACATAAACGCTGGGTCAGAAACTGCTTCTGCAGCCCCACCTAAAAATCTAACTACTGCCAAACTTGCAAAATTTGGACAAGCAGACTGAATCATTAAGAATGCTCCCCAAAAGAAAACCATAGTACCCAATACTTTACCAACTGGGAATTTCAGTAACATATAATTAGCTGGTAAAGAGAAAAACATAAAACCGAAATAAAAAATTGATGATAACCAACTGTATTCTGTACCTTGTAAATTTAAATCCTGTTTAATACCGAAAATTGCAGCATAGGATAATGTAGTTTTATCAATATAATAAAAGATATATGCAATTGCAATAAATGGGATAACAACTCTATCAACTTTATGTCGAATCTTTGCTGCTTCTTCTTCTGTATATTCTACTTCCTCATCACCCATTAAAAGTGCTGCTTTATCAACACCTCTTAATGCTTGAGCCTTTTCAATGGCAATGTAATCTTCTTCATGTTCTACTTGAATTTCTGTTGACCCCATTGTATATAAATATGTTTGTGTGGAGATTAAAGAAAAAAGTTTAGTAATTTGTCATAAAATTGAAGATCTATCAAGATATTTATATAATATTAACTAATAACTGGAATAGCAGATTTGAAAAGTTTTTTCTCGATTATAATGACTGTAAATTGTAAGTACCCCTCAGTTTTGACAAAAAGGATATACCACAAAGTAATAAAACTTTTTCTGATCTGACACAAGAAATGTATTTAAAGACCTGATACTTCTCAAGCCCCCATTATATTACTATAGGTTTAAGGCAGAGGTAATTATTATTATGTAGTTTAGAAAGTATACTTAACAAAGCTCTGCAGGAATTGCTTTGAAATGTAGCTCATCAGTAATACTGCATGCCTGCAAGCTTCATCCGCAGAAGCAGATATGAGTACAACAAAATTTTTCAAAAGAAGCGGGGAAGAAATCGATACCACTTCTCGGTTCAAATTGAATTTATCCTGGACGCTCCAACAAGTGTAGATACATAAAATTTCCATTTTTCGGATGAAAAGCTTTCCAAGATTTTAACCATACAATTGGATTTAATACCTGATTATTAGTAAACATTAGTATAAATCAAACTTATCAAAATCTTCAAACTCTGTGGATATTCATCCAAAATTAAAATCGTTCTTTTATCATTATATCGTCATTTTCAATGTTTTTCATCACTGAATCATTAAAAGGTGGTTGATTTCAGCTTTTTAATAGATTATCTATATGGACCCTACCTTACTTTTATATATACATAATTATAAACCATTCGGTAACTTTCAGCCGTTTCTCTTAAAAATAGTGTTTTTTTGATCTTATCTCGGCAATTGCGATGTACTTTTCACCAGCTTGAGAACAGAACCTAGATATAACACAGCTTGAAGCAATTCGTTAGAATGAGCCGAATTCCTCGTCTAAATTCCTCATCGTTGATCTCTTTATTTCATTATGTGGAGTGAGGGGGGAATGGTACGTCTCAACAAGTTGGTTGGTTAAAAATTGCAATGGGGATGGTTTAAAATTGGCCTGAGTCGGCTTCTACAATTGAGCTTTAAACCACAATGTGTTGTAAATGGACCAGGCTGCAAATTACGTTTGAATCCCAAATTTAAACTGACCCAGGCGGCTTCATATTTCTAAGTTGATAGGTGCTCAGTTGAGCTCTACCAGGTGGTAGTGTAAACAATGGACAAACGGGAT
Organism: Blastobotrys buckinghamii (nom. inval.); assembly: GCA_030579975.1. NCBI lineage: Eukaryota > Fungi > Ascomycota > Dipodascomycetes > Dipodascales > Trichomonascaceae > Blastobotrys > Blastobotrys buckinghamii (nom. inval.). Next base: position 29,545 of record JAKTSB010000017.1, read on the forward strand.
GAGACATTTAGATTAGCTATAGATAGCTGGACGCAGCTCCAGCCGCTCTATAGCTGTTGCCATGGTGTGCACGTCCAGCCTTATGGCCATAAATAATCGAGCTCGAGCTCGAGCTCTCGATCCGGCCGGAAAGGTTGACTTCGCTCAGCTGAGTCGTGAGCGCTTAGCAATTCGGATGCGCTTATTATTATTGGATAGATTTTAGGAGATAAATGCGATCGACCTGCAAATGGTGGGGTAATTTTCAACTTACAATTATATGATAAGAAAAGTTTACCTCCAGCAGGGGGTAGAACTAACAAAACTGACTTGTGTCTACATGGATTCAATATATAAATGTCGAGCAAAAAATCAGTTCATGGCTGCCCCCCTCTATAGTGCTCTAAGCATCCGGATGGACGTCGACTATTCTTCAGAAAATAAGAACCATTGCAATTGATTCAAGTTCCAAATATGGGTCCAATTATGCAATCTCCTTGAAATTTCTTATGGATGGTTAGTTCTAAACTAATGTATGCTAATTTGAATTATCAAAGTGATTATGATGGTTGAGCTTCGAATAAACCAAGAAAAAGAATTTTGAAACCTGTGTTCAATTCAGTGCTAAAATCCACAATTCCCCACATAATATTTATCGGATAATACCATGGTTCCTACTGTACCTAAATAGTGAAGAAAAACAGCCAAACAGTGTAACAAAGTGTCTTATATTTGTCCCATATTTCTTAGCACTGGCCATGGCTGCAGCTGTAATTGTCCTATCAGGATACATACCATTTAAACTAAGCCTAAACCTGAATTCTTTTAAATTAAAGTTATCTAGGATCATGGAAACCTGACTCAAAGCTGTGGCTGAAAATTTAGTGACCGAATATTCACCGTCAGCACAAATCACTGAAGTTAGAAACAGCTTGGAGTCTCTTTATTTGTCTTCAGCATTCAGTATGGGCATATAAGCATCATATATACCTTAATGGTTGAAGACTTGTACAACGTACAATATTAATACGCAGCTAAGTCAAAAACCATCCACTGAATTCATCATACAGTAGACTATATCTCCTACAAGAACGCACCTTTTTTAATTAATATTAAGACGGAACATATTCTATCCATGCTATAAGTCCTTGCCGTCAAAACTTGTTCAGTCGTGCTTTTCTGGTCGATCTGTATTTGTAGCTCTTGAATATACTATTCAATTTATTGTAATGCTACACGTAATACACATCTCTGAAAAACTTAAGAAGCAGCATTATTTAGATCGCTACATTGTGATTTTGAGTTCACCTTTTATACATGTAACTCAATTCATTAATAAAGGTTGCATAATTATCTGCTAGGACCAAATCTGTAAATTTGACTTTAAGAAATTAGCTTTCATTAGTAACAGAGCCGGGTATCAACAGATGAAACCTCGTAAGCTTACAATTACACTTGTTTTTATTTTTGATTCTTGATATATTTGTGGGGTGCATAATTGTTAATTGACTGAACGAATTCCACCCTCGATGCAAATCAACTATAGTTTATCTGCAATATCAAGATGAACTGGATTGTAGCTTTTGAAGACCGTTTGAAATGTTTCAAAACGGATCAGAAATTATTGTCAGAGGTTATAAACTGCATATATTCCAACGAAATAATGGTAGAGGTCATGGCTGCAGGCAGTTAATATTTGAACAAGGCTTCTCAATTCACCCAGCTTGGATTAGTATTCACAACACTTCATAAATTGTGAACAAATTTTGTATATATAATCGATAAGCAACCACGCACTCTGTATATGATCATTGGCTAATAACAATAACAGATCAAAAGTGAACTAATTATATATCGTTCTATCTTGTGACGCTTTGAAGCATGAACAAGTAGTTTTGAAGTATGATGTAATCAACCGCTAAACTTCATCAAATTCTTGATTCCACCAGTCAGTTTCATGGTAATAGTAATCAAACGGCATCATTATCTTTCAAGTTAATTATCGTCAGCTATGCTAATTAATTATCAATTAGGAACCAAATTACTTCAAATATCGTTGAGAATTGCCCCCAGCTGTTTTTATTATATAAATATTATCCAACTATCATAATGATGATTCTAAACATCGATGCATCATGAAAAGTTCAAATCGGGGCCATTTTATGCTCATTTTGTTCGAATTATAATAAGCTGGATCCCAATAAAGTAAACTTTGCAGCTGATCCATCAATTATCGTAGAAGTAGGCTTTTTTTTAGTCAAGCTGCTTGCAACATGTACAACTGGATAAATCGAAATTTAAATTTAGAAAGTTTTGTAGATCAATTTATCCGGTTTAAAATTAAAAACGGTTTCCTCATTAAGGACAATAACAGGAATTTCCATATATAGCAATTAATTTTTGAGCTGAAAGATATATCACGTATATATACAACCACAATTTCACAATGCATCATGTTTCTTTCAAGCATCCCATAATATCATGGATCTATTGCTTGATATTCCCGTGCCTCCTTAATGGATATTTTATATATCCGATTAAAAGTCTTACCCCACAATTTGCTCTGTAGATAACTAGGAAAATTTAAAGCTAGTCACTGCTATTTGGCCAGATTCACAGTATCGGTATGCTCATATTGAGATTAATGCACACTATTAATAGTAGTAATACTATGCCAAATCTGTTTTAGTAAAACTCAATAAATAGATTGTCTACACTTAACCATGGGCTGAATTAATTAGATTTTATCAATTAGAGCATGCTCTCTTTTTACTGAACCATCATGACCCATTTAGCTTTGGTAAACACATTTTCTAAGGGCTTTCTGAGTGGGGCCAAATGTAAAAAACAAAGAAAAAAAAAAAGCAGAATATTCTTGTCCATTGAGATTATAGTAGTAGTTAGAAAATTTTTATGATAACAATCTAGTTATTAAAACCATAGTCCTTGTGGTTTTAAAAAGTATTATTGTCCAAATGGGGATTCTGTAAGCAGCCAACATTCTTTAAAATTATTTAATCAAAGATTCTTTTTTCTCAATACATTGGGTTTACTTAAAACTACAAGATGAAAATCTCAAATTCAATTATTCAATTACTTCTCAACTATTTGATTTATATCGGTATCAGCAATATCAATCGGATGTTCAAGATTTGAAACCTTTTCGACTTTTCTATTTTGTTTCCCATACCCTAGATCTTTTCCACACATTTCACATTCAAATGGAATATTTAATGTCTTTCTAATCTTCAATGTTTTAAAGTTCTTTTCACAAGCACATTTTTTCAACTGGCAATTGTCCTCACTGTGAACCTTAATAGGTTCCAAAGTTCTTGTAGTATAAATAAATTTTCTAACAGGATCTAAAAACCTTTCGAACCCACAATTGTGTGTATGATACATGAGACTTTTCAAATCTACCATTAAATGTCTAAAATTGGAATTAGTAGAATCGATTGATAAAGTTTTCAATTTTCTACAACTTTTATCAATCTTGGTTAAGATCTTTGTTATACTACAAACATGCTGAATCCATAGATGAATGTAAGCTAGATTCTGTAAATAATTGGTATCAATAGTGAAGAATTTATTATACCACTTCAATTCTAAGGTCAGGATATTTGGGTTATTTTTTAAATTATTGTTAAAGTTTTTAGTGAATTTCGTGTGTGCTTCTTTATCTTTATTTTCACAATCAAAATTAATAGATAAGTGTTTTAATTGAGTTAGCTCGGTATCATAAGGAAACAATTCTGCCACATCCATTAAATTCATAGATTCATCAGTTTTGATACTTTCCAAGTTGTTCATTCCATTTAAAAATGGTTGTGTGATATGAATAACTTGATCTAATTCTAAACTTTGCAATGAATCAAAGCTTAAATCACCAATCTTGATAAATTTCCCTCCAATTAATTTCAAATTCCTAACCTTATGAGCAAATTGGTTCATAGTGTTGAAGCAATCAAAACTATTAATCATGTTACAATTAACACTCAACATTTGAATTCCATCAAACTCATTCAATTCTTCGAATCCACCAATTTTTAACCATTGTTCAGGCATATCAAAATTATCAATAACCGTGAATCCCTCGCATCTGTTCTTCTTGTTTAATCTCAGTAATTTCGATAAAATTGAGTGTATCATATCAGAATCGATTTTTTCATCTAAATTAGACGGTTCAAACTTGATATTTTTCACTGAATTAATAATATTCAATGAACTTAAAGTTTCTGTGACTAACCTTACACTGTTGAATATCAAACTACCATTAACTTTAATCTGAATTCCTGACTCTACCAATTTCTTAAAAGATTGCTCGTTTATGCGTGTACATAACCAATCGAAAGTTAAACAATCCAGGTTAGAGAAATAACAATGGTTAAATCTTTTTATATCTTTCTTGGTTGGCTTTAAATTCTCATCCTCTATTAATTTTGATATTTGTATTAATTTGGCAGAAGCAACATTACTATCAGAGTAAACGTACCTGAATGATAACTCATTGAACCATTCTTTGTTGACTAATAACATTGGAGCTAGGTCTAATGGCTTATTTACTAAATCGTGTAAATATTCCCATATGATTATTTTAGCTTCTGTTGGTAAGTCGTCGAAATTTGCCATATTATTTTGTTTCGTTTTACTCGAGATTTAGTCTGAAATGTTTTTTGTCTACTCGAGATTTACACTAGATTATTTTAAAGGCGTTATGAAAACCAATCGATCAGGATATCATATCCTTTATAAACTGGAATTTGGTATATAAGATGCAGACAAAAGCTATGCATACTTGTATTTACAAGAAACTTGTACGTTAACATTAGGGGAATTATAAGAACTCGATTGCTATTTTAATTGGTGTTGAACTAAAACAGTGATTTTCTAAATACCATACCTCTTGTGACGTAATATCCATTAATCTTTCTAATCGATGCGTAGTTTTTGGGTATAATAACAATTTTCTAGAATAAATATAGTAGTAAACAAATACAGCTACGCGTTAGTGTTACCGCTTTCCGTGACGGAATATCGTGTGCGGCTCATTTTGGAATTACAATAATTAATTATGATAAAGAAGATCAAAATCCATTGGTTTTTAAAGATCTACACTACTGTACTAAGAACATACAATCTTTCACCAATATTAATTTGATAAAGCGCACAAACAGATACGAATACATGTAGAAGACTAAATATTCGTGGATGGTAACAAAATCTACAACTTGAAGCCAATAGAATAAATAATTAGTTAGAAGTATCGTCATCTCATTCATTATAACCTTTCCCCCTATATATCAATACAATTTCTTTCCACTAGTAACGTCTAAAACTACTGCAGTTACACCAAAATAACCTACAACAAACTATGGCAACACAGAAAAAACACAATTGATCATGATAGAAAAAAAAAGGAAATCTATTACTTTTCAGATTAATAATAATAATAATAATAATAATATATAAGTTAAATTATGCACTTGTTTCTTGCTGTTGTTGTTGTTGTTGCTGCTGTTGTTGTTGTTTCTCTAGTAATTGTTGTTGATGCTTTAATTTGTTTTGTTTTTCTTTAATAGCGTTTTCACGGGCGTTTTTAACCACATCCAAAACTTCAGTTAATGATTTCTTCCAATCATTTAATTTATTTTGAACTAATTTCCAATCTTCATTAGTAAATTGGCCAACTGGTGAAGATCGATGAACTTCAAATAACTCTTCCATTTGACACATTCGACCTTCGATATAACCGGCTCTAATAGTATCAATTAACCAAATTTCAACTTCTTCTAATGAAACATCAATTGAAGTTGCAATATCAGAATATTTGACAGATTTTGATTGTGATTCAAAAATTAATTTAGCAACAGCCAAAACTTTAACTTTCTTTTCGACATCCTTATCAGCATTATTTAAAGATTTGAAAGTTTTATAATCACCAGTTGAAACCGTTTCTAATAATTTAAATTCTTCGGTATCTTTTAATTGTTGAACACTGCTTAAAGCATATAGTTTATCAAAATCATAAACAAAATCACTACTCAAAGCAGTTTGAACTAATTTTTTACTCAATTCTTTAGATTCACTTTCTAAACAAGCATCATATAAATAATTATACGCTTCTTTTGCATCCATTGTTGATAATAAATCATTAATTTTAACATAAATATCTTTCTTTTCATCAGTACTGACATTCCATTGGTCTAACCAACTTGGTACTTTCTTAAATTGAGATCGTAACATATGAACATTACCACTTGATTTAGCAAAATCTAAAATGGTATTAAAAACTAAGAATCTTAATTTTGAATTTTCATCTAATACATGAAATAAGTTAGTTAAAACTGATAAAACCATCAAACTACCATTAGCACCTTCTGGAACATTATTAGTTAAATTAGACAAAACTGTTGGCAATAACGCGTCTAACTTGGTTGAATTGCTTAATACATGTAATAATAAATTATAAGCTGGTTCATATTCTTTTTCTGCTGATTGACTTAATGCACTTGAATTTTGTGCTAATTTGGCAAAAACTTGTTCTTGTGATTCTTGATCTTCTTTATTGATTAATTCTACACACTCTTTTTCTAAAGTTTCGGTATTGTTCAATTTGTCGATAAATGATGATAAATCTGCGACGAAATCTGGTAAATTACCATCAACAAGCATCAAATTTGGTTGCATCTTTTGTTGATTTTGTTGTTGTATTAGTGTGTCGTGTTAGTAGCCCGGTGGGTTTTTTCACGATATATTTTTTTTTTTTCTTTCCCTTCAATGCTTGAAAATTTTAATGAGGATTTTTTTTTTTTTTTTTTTTTTCAAATTGGGAGTTTTTACTCTTCAATTACTCAAGCCGTTTTAAGCCGTTTTACCAGAAAAGTTCAATAACTTTTTTTTTTAAAGTAATTTACTAGATGCGATTACTCGATTAATTATTTTAATTACTTCATACTATCTATAGTGTATTTTGGTTAATATATGATACCAATTGATGTTCCACTAAATTACTATTTGTTTACATCTAGATGTAAAGATATAGTATATATTTTTTTCTAGAAAGTGCGGCTCACCATTGGAAAACACGCCGGACCTCCGTGTCTTCAACAAAAAATAAAAAATTCAGCTTAAAAATTCTTACTAGGGCTAGAACCTAATTAGGAAGCTCGCCCTAATACACCCAGTAAAATGGTGAAAATTTTTTATCTTTTTACAAGAGTGGGCTGGCGCGGAACGACCCAATGAGATCTCTTAAGCACTGAAAAGTTTTTCAAATGTCTCACTTCAACATCAGGGTAAGCGTCTGAAAAAAAAATAGTTTTGACAAAACTAACCTTCAAGAATTTTGAAAAACTTTTCTCTCTTCTTTGACAAACAGTTCGACAACAAACGACAACACAACAACAACAATGTCCCACAGAAAATTCGAAGCCCCAAGACACGGTTCTTTACAATACTTACCAAGAAAGCGAGCTGCTTCTCAACGAGCTAAATGTGCTTTTGCTAAAGACGACAAATCCAAACCAGTCCACTTAGCTGCCTTTTTAGGTTATAAAGCTGGTATGACCACTACCGTTCGAGATTTAGATCGACGAGGTTCTAAAATGGATAAACGAGAAATCGTTGAAGCTTGTACCGTTGTTGATACTCCACCAATGGTCATTGTCGGTGTTGTTGGTTATGTTGAAACTCCACGAGGTTTACGATCTTTAACTACCGTTTGGGCTGAACATTTATCTGATGAAGTCAAGAGACGATTCTACAAAAACTGGTACAAATCCAAGAAAAAGGCTTTCACCAAATATGCTAAACGATATTCTGAAGAAGGTAACATTGAAAAAGAATTAGCTCGAATCACCAAGTACTGTTCAACTGTCCGAGTTTTGGCTCACACTCAAGTTCGAAAAACCCCATTATCTCAAAAGAAAGCTCACTTAGCTGAAATTCAATTAAATGGTGGTTCAGTTGAAGATAAAGTCAACTTTGCTCGAGAACACTTTGAAAAGACTGTTTCAGTTGATGAAGTTTTTGCTCAAGACGAAGTTGTTGATGCTGTTGGTGTCACTAAAGGTAAAGGTTATGCTGGTGTTACTTCTCGATGGGGTCCAAAGAAATTACCAAGAAAAACTCACCGAGGTTTACGAAAAGTTGGTTGTATTGGTGCTTGGAGATTGGCTAACGTTGCTTGGACTGTTGCTCGATCCGGTCAACAAGGTTATCACCACAGATGCTCTATGAACCACAAAGTTTATCGAATTGGTAAAGGTGATAACAAAGCTAATGCTGCTACCGATTTCGATCGAACTGAAAAAACCATTACCCCAATGGGTGGTTTCGTTCGATATGGTGAAGTCAAGAATGATTTCGTTTTATTGAATGGTTCTATTCCAGGTGTTAAGAAGAGAGTTATCACTTTAAGAAAATCCTTGAAGACTCACACTTCAAGAAAAGCTTTGGAAAAAGTTAACTTGAAATGGATTGATACTTCTTCTAACTTCGGTAAAGGTAGATTCCAAACCGCTGAAGAAAAATTCGCTTTCATGGGTACTTTAAAGAAAGATATTGTTTAAATTCAATTAATTTGTAAAAATTTTTTTTCCATAAAGTATTTAAATTAATCATGTTTTTCTTAACTAACAAATATTTTCTCTGTTTCTCTGTTGTAGATTTTGTGATGATGTTTATTCATTGATTAACTGTAATGTAGCTTTATGCAGTTGTTGAATGTAACCAGTTCTAATAATTGATTCTTAAGTGGGTGAGAAAATTCTTAGCTGACCGTTTGTGATATCTAAGAGGAGAATGTCTGTGCTTAGTCTCGGATTTAAAAATTGGTACTTTCGTAACTTCGGTATATTCTTCTCATAAGACTTTGACAGAATTGCTAATTAGGTGTTAGATAATAATATAGTAAAGTAAAATAAAAAGTAAAACAATAGTTGTTGTCTAGAAATACGGAATACATAAAAAGAATACAAAACATAAAAATGTAACTATCGCTAAAACTCCTAACATAGCTCAGATACACATGCCGCAACTAGTATGTTTCAAAGAGGTGGGAGCATTGATTTTAATGAGTTATACTAATTCCATTCATTGTAGATTCAATAATTGAGGTGATTCTGTTAATAACGTTACTAATAGGTTTATTGGGATATTATAATCATATTATATCTATATTTTAAGATTTGGAGTAATATCTGAATATTTTCCTCACAGCTGGCCAGTTTGAATCAATTCGTTAATATATAGGCTAAATAGGATTTAATAACAGTAGTATTGATTAATTGGTACTGTATTTATAGAGGTGCATCGACTACAGCAATTTGTATATACACTAGAAGAAAATTATTGTGTGCTGTACTTGTTGGCTCCCTTAAAAGAGCGCTTACTTATTTCGTGGTTTGGCGCTACAAATTTAACAAACACTACGGAAACAGAGCCGTATACTATAGTTGTATGCTATATTTATATTGATCCATTATAATTTGATTAATAAATGGAAAAAAAAGAAAGAAAGAAAAAAAAAACAACATGCATGGCATCATTTTTTATCTACCATTTGCTATCTAGAAAGCTGTCATAATAATAAAAGCAAAAATGATTTCTTCAACCAATCTCCTAGCACAATTATATAAATATTAATGAGTATATTAAATTTGGTAATGAAAATTATTGAAGTTTTACTTTAGGTTTGCTGTAATGATAATAAATAGTATTAATACACGTATGTTCTATAAAAAAAAAATACTTCAACATAAATAAACACTCCATGTTTATTTACGTTGGGAAATAATTGTGTAGCGAAATCCTGAACAATGCGGCTCAGGCCAACAGAAATGACCCATTTAAGTACATAATATACATCCAGGTGCAGATGTAATTTAGTATACTATAGTCATTGCGAAACGAGCTACAATTGCTCTCTGCTCCAATTAGCTCTTCAACTGCAATCAAGTTATTCAATGTATAATATTTGTAAGCATAGTTAGATTTTTAGAGTTTAAAAGCTTTAATTCACCGCCGCAAATGGAGAGGCTCAAAATTTTACATGCATATGCTATTAGTTAAACGGCTAATATAGATATATAGTTATGTTACTATTCTGATTATAGTAATAAATCAGTAAACGCATTCTACCCACTATAATTAACAAATAAAAATAAAACTACAATTAATTTTTTTTGAAAATAACGCTAATAATTAAACCCCGAAAAAGTTAATTAACTAAATAATAAAATAAAGTACATGCAAATAATGAATAATTAATACAGAAAAATCTTACAAATGGCAAGTTCGTTTTTCCATAACTTCAACTGATCGATTGAACAATTGATTTGATTGTGGAACATCCATAGCTGGATTCTTAGTAAAGAAATCAACTGGGACCAATTCCAATTGTAACATTTCAGTTGGCATGATTGGGAAATCTTCAACTCTAACATTATGAGTTAAACCAAAAGTATGCCACAAAACAACATCTTCATTTCGAACATTATCTTTTCTGTCAATAGCATCTTTAACACCACCTTTTTCAACTGATGATTGATTGGTCCATTTACCACCGGCATAAAATTCTTGATCTTTATATTTAGAAACCCAATAATGTTGAGTAGTGAATGCAGCTCGTTTGGCACCAATAGATTCTGGATGAGCGTAAGTTAATGCAGTCTTTGGTCCCAATAGTTTATAACCAACTGGTTTACCAGAAATTGGATTCAATTTATTTTCATTGACCATTTTAACAGTTCGATTTGATTGAATATCAGCATTGAATGCACATGATTGTTCAATGTATCGATTAGTTGTTTTGAAACCAGTACCATATGGATTTAAACTATCCCATGGGACAGATGCAGTTTCTGCAACTTGAATAGAATTTTCATAACCATCAATGGCTGGATCAATTCTTGCATTGAATAAATGTTGATGAATAGCTGCCATAGTATTTGGAGATGAAACAACATTACCCCATGGTGAAGTTTTACCACTATCAATATATTGAGTTGAAACAATACCAGTTGCTCGAACTTCCATTCTAATAGAAGCATCTAATTGTAAATCAAATGCTAAAATATAAGTATAATTACCAACCAATAAAGTTTGTTGAATAACCAAACCTCTTCTTCGAACAACCATGTTATGATTTGGAATTCTATAGTTACCATGCTTATATAAAATACCTTCATCTTGTTCATGCATACAGATAACATTCTTCTTTTCAACAACATTACCATCTGGTTGAACGACAGCAGTTGGGAAATATCTAATAGTACCTAAACAATCACAACCTAATTCTAATGAGTATGCATTATTACCAGCACCACAATCACCAAAATCAAATGCTGACTTTCTATGTAAACCTGGACGACCATCACCATATGGGACATTCATTTCACTGAAAGCTAATCGATGGAAAGTTTTTCTACCATCAAAAGTAACATCATGTAAAACAGCACCTTCTCTTGGATTAAATGAAATTCTAAATCTCCATTTTTGCCATTCAACTAAGCTACCATTAACTTTAAATGATGGACCTTCTGGTTGAACTAAATTTAATGGTTTCAAATCTTTTCGGAATTCTTCAGTAACTAGTTCTGGTTCGAATTCATTTTGTACAGAATCTTTCAAAACATTTTCATATTCTTTTCTAGTATTATAATTTGGACCATTCTTATCATCTTCCGCATCACCAGTGGCACACCAATCAACTCGAACAAATTTGTCTTCCATAACATCATAAATTGGAACAAATGGTAATGGATGAGTATATAAATTGGCATTCTTATGATTAGTATTTGGATGTCGAACATAAACCATCATCATCATTAATCTTGGAACAGAACCTTCTTCATCACAACCATACATCCAACCATCAACTTCAATATTATCTCGTTGTTTCTGACTTAAACCGCATTTATCCATAGCTTCAATAACTTCTGGATGTTGAAATGCAGCTTTGTGGGCTCGTTCAGCTTCCCATGGATCAATTGGTGGATGTGCGCCTGCTGGTAATGGTTTACTTTCAACAGTTTGTTTGTTAACATCAACCCATGCTTCATATGCAACTTTTTCACATAGTAAATAATAACATGCATAACCAATTCTTGCTGGTGGTTTGATAGTTGTAACACCACTTCGTTCAGCTTCCAAAAATTTGGTTAATTCTGCCTTCTTTGGTTCTTCATTGGTAATGAATTTGAAATGCAATAGTTTGTTTGGATTCTTTTGTTTGATTACTTTAACACATACTTCAATTTCTTGTTTTGATAATTGATCTAAAGGATGTGGAGCAGTCATTTTTTTGTTTATATATATGTGTGTGTATGAATGAAAATGGATGAATAGATGATTTATTGAAATAGAAAGAAAAAAAAAAAACTTTATAGAAAATGAGGATAATCAAAGATATTTATATTTCTTAGGTGGTGTTTCTGACAAAAGCGCAAAAGTATTATGTACTAGTGCATGTTGGTGTTAAAGATATGATACCTGTTATAAGATTATAAGATGAGAAAGTGTATCCGATGAGATACAATCGATACTTAATTTGGTTTTTTTTTTTTTTTTTGAAATATTTTACTGAGCAATGCTGTTGAGCAGTGATTAAGTAATTATTAGCACGTACTCGAGCGACCGCGCACAATTATTATTATGGACTAAACGAATCATAATTCTACAGACTTGATTAATTTTGTAATTTTTTTACTCCACAGTTCTGAAAATCCGGTCGTGAGCCCGGGTTGTGTCCCAGGCTTTTTTTACCGCAACAACAAGGCCCCCCGCTTTTCTTTTCTTTTTTCTTTTTTCTTTTGGCTTAAGCGTGGATAGCGAGCGTGCCTAACTCTAATTGAGTAGCGAATTTCAACCGTTAATATGTACAATACGTGAACTGCTGCCTCAGGGCTATAGACCCTTTCCCAATTGGGTACTCTAGATTGATTTATAGAATGCAATTATGAAAATACGTATTGTACTAGGATACACTTTCCTCATAATATTCTACTGTCTAAAAAGATTTGAATGCTGAAGATACCAATCCCAAAAAAAGTCATTAAGCTAAATATACAAATAGTTTTATAGTTATTTGTTTTTTATTATTTTTTATTACCAACAATCCGGGGGTACGTAACGTTGCAACAAACAAGTTATAGATCCCTGTAATATCAGAGAGCAGTATGACTAGTGATTCATTAATGAACTGTTCATGGTGTGATTCCAATAATTAACCTTCCAACTTAAGGTGAATAGAATGTCTAAAGCGGGTTTTTTGTCATTATGAGAAATTGCCCGTTGCTAGGATAACATATCAACATTTTGATTAACAACACCAATCTTACTGGCCCAGAATCAAATCGATGGATCAGAAACTATTCTCATAGCTTATCTTCGCTGTTGAATCACTAAATATTTCACAAAATCAAGTATTGAAGCCTGCATTGATATCAGGTGAATCATCCTGTATAGTGATGCTAAAAATGTTTTAAGCACTAGATAGCCGCGATGCCCTGATAAATTTATTGATGAGGGCGAGCTGGCCAATGGAGGGACCGATATAAGTTTTCTTTAAAGATTTAAAACAAAGATGTGGGGTAATTTTTCAATCGATGCAAGTTCAGCCGCCCCCCTCTACTGGATTAATTCCTCGAACTGCCATATTGAAATTCTAAATTTCACTATCCATCATAAGTGGCATCTTGATTTTCAGTCGTGAGTCTTTACAGAATCAGCTGGTTCAATTTTGAAAATAAGATCAGGTACATTTTTCAATGTGAATCAAGAGTATTACAAATGAGCTTTTTTATTTCAAACCTTAAGTATTCTAAAGCTGATAATTCTACAATAGACCGCCCAAAACACACTTTTTACATATACATCTCAACAGGAAACTAAACCATATGATTGGAGTGTAATAAAGCAAATTTTTACAGCTTGTTCCTAATACAATCAGCGATAATGTGGTTTGGTGTACTATTGATTCAATATTTACTATTAGTCTTTTTTAATTGTGGGTAATCTGAACTCTATCCTAAATTTTCGAAACAAACGAGGGTATGAAAATCTGGGGAATCATGATCATATGCGCAAAGACTAGACTTATGGCCCAGCGTATATATACTTGTACTTACTGAGCACAGGGTACCATTAGGTACCAACAATCGTGAATATTGAGGGGTCTAGAGTGCTGAATGGCTCAAGAGCAGGTATACAAACCCCGATGCTTCCCACCTTCTAACACTTGTTGAACCATTCAAGTAAAAAATTAGATCTCAGATTTTATTGTAACGTTTCTCTATTTTGTTGTAGAGTCAAGCAGTAGGATACCAAGATAAAAGTGATTAAATTATCTAAGATTTGGAGTGAAAGGTTCCAGTTTCCCCACAATTTATCTCATCGTGATCAAGCTAGAATTGAAACAGGTTGGAATTTCGGACCCAAATAGTAACTTGAATTGGGTTTCTTCATAGCTATTGGTTCTGATAACATGATAAATATCATTGATAGTAAGTATCATAACTCACAAGTCTGGCACTTTATTATCCACACTTATTTTCATGATCACTCTATAGTAGTTTTTTATATTATTATTAAAGGAAGTAATTAATACGACAAATCAATATAATCACCTCCAAATTAGAGATCCCAAACGATCGATACCTATAATATACATGTATATGATTTTGAAAGAATAAATCAAAATATTAAAACTTTACTTGATTCAGAGATTATCACCCAAATATGTCAGTTTTGGCCTATATTTGCCTATTAAATCAATCAATCTTGAAAAAATTGACCCGCATCCATGATAAAACCATTGAAGAAGTGATGGAGATCTGCTAGACGCATCATCCCATCTATTTTTCAATTTATTTTAAGCTCATCTTACATCTGTAACTGACCTGAAAAACCTGTTGAATAAGCTTAAAAATGCAGATCAACGATGTAGGGTCAAGAGATGGACCATGGGTTCTAGTAATTTCCTGTGAGAAGGCCTATAGTTATCGATTGGTACTACAGATTACAAGTTTTAGGCAGGTTAATGAGGTCAATTGGAAAGATTATCCGAATTTTCTACAGCCACTGTGGCTTTCAATTCCATCCAAAGAGGTTTGTATGACGTTTCAAAAGAAAGTTTGGTTCATTACACGACCTATATATTGGAGATATGCGAGTTTACGTGTATCGTTAACGCGTATTATAATAATATGTGGTTACCAAAACCAAGCTTTTCAAGAACAGTATTTGGTTTATACTAATTGTTGAACTTTAAGATTCTACTTGAATTAATTAAATTAAGGGACTATTACCATTTAGCCCTTGAGTGTAGGAAGGTATTAGTATTAATTTATATTTAAGTTACGTTAGCATTAATGATCGATTTTCCCATATATATCGACTAATTATAAATCTACATCAAAACTAAAATTTTGCCCAAGTTGCACCTTTACATATGGTTCGTAATAAATCTGTAAGTAGATAGTCCAATTAAGGAGGAAAATGTAGGTCCATGGAGTATATAACCCCAGGGCTTAAATTGATATATATATAACTTAGCTGTTATTTATTTTATAAATGCCAGTTAGCTGAACCTAAATATTTAAAAAAACTACTATAAGTAGTTAAAGCTTAAAGATATCTAGATTTTTCATAGTATCTGTTACTTATATAGCTACTAAATATTTGATCTTGATTCACTGCATCCAAATATAAAGAAATTAATCAAATTTGCATGATTATTTAACCAAGCTAAATCAATTATGGAAGTAATACCCTTAATTTACAACAACTCACTGACCAAACCCCACAGCACCCTTTCCATCCACATATAAACCTTGGCTCCGATATATGCCCGCATATCCCTTTTCTCTAACTTCATTAACTACAGTAGTCCTTAAAGCTTCCTCACAACTCGATTCAAGCACCAGCTCGCCGCGATCCGAAATGTTAGGGAAAGGCGTAAGATTGTACCTTCCTCATCTGTATGCCTGCTTAAAGGTTATTTAATACTGATGTGTGCGCGGTCGGGGCTGGCTGGCTATGATAGACCTTAGGACATCATCATCGATAGCGGGGTCGCGACGAAGTGAATAATCTAGATTGGCGTTCCCTCCCTCCTGCAGTCCAATATCAATATCACGATAGCACTCCAATCTCAGATAACTTACTGGATGCATATTACCATTATAGTACAATCTGATTGAATATAATCACAGTAGAGCGTGACCAACTGCTTTTGCCCCTCTATGTGGCTAGTGAGTTCGTAATGCTATAAGGCAGGTTTCCTAAGATATGCCTACCAAATGAATTTTTTTTTTTTTTTAATGGACTAGTTGCGGCTTGAGTAATGCTTGAATGGGACCGGTTAATACTTCCTTAATTATTACAGCGTATGATTAAATCAAGAGCTAATGTTCAAGGTTGTATCGATCAGCGCTGACTGTTGAAATATGCATGGCCAATTTTCAATTCAAGGAAGGTACAATAATACCTGAGTTTAGATCTATTATGATTGGCTATCTAGTTAGAAATCAATTATTAGAATCTTATTATGCTAGGAAAAATAAACTGCCGTTTTCATTGTATTTTAAAGTACTACCACAGGTGTAGTTATATATGAAGATCCGAATAATATGCGTGCTATAAAACATTATGATATCCGGATATAACCAAATGTTTACACACATTTCAAAACGATTAATAGGATTCTGGGTTGGTACTGTTAAATCTTAATAGATCTTCGAAATGTTCTAAAAACCATGAAACTACAAACTGAGCATTTTATTGGCAACGTTTTTTTGGAACTCAGAACTGTCCATACACGGTTACGATAGATCATGATATTATTTTTAAACTAAAAACCTCGATTATTAGTATAATTAAGCATAAATTTAAAGCATATTTGTCATATGAAATGTGAGAAAAGTTTTGATCGAGCTATAGCAAGCACGTAACCATGGTCATCTCTGTTATAGCTAGTGCTTGAAGTTATACGCATACTTAACTCTCGCTGAGTGGAAATTTCGTATACTGAAATTTCATACGCGGCATTTTTTAAGCGCAATAGTCAGATAATTATAATTAGTATGGATAAATAGTATCTAAGTTAATTAATAACGTGAATGTCCCAGATCATCTGAGACAAAATACTGGTGTCACAGATCGATGCTTGTTAAGAATTGGTATATTGTATAACCGTGCACGATGCTTTGGCTTTTAACAGCTGGCCAGCCTGTTGCAACTATAGTTGCAGCTGGTATGTTAAACACCCAAGATGTTTCATCTAGGCGCTGCTTCAGCGATATTTTACAACTCAGTACACTCAATTGCTTCATTGCAAATTTCAATACATGTCATGGCACTTTCAATCGCCGAGCCCCACACTCTACTATGGTTACTTCTTCAGTAAGTAAATTATAAGCTAATTGAGGCTGAGATATATATCCACAGCTGTGAAATTCTAGGCATTCGGGGTGCGTTATAATTGAGAAATATCCATCTATAGCAGTCTTGCCTGTAAATCAAATCGGTCAGTAGATGATCATCTCATGCATCTAAGGTCTGGTTCCATTGTACTTTAGATTTAGATCCCTTGAAACAATACACTGATTATTCAATTCACTTACCAAGGTTGAATTGTTTTCAAACTCCATAATTACAGATAATCTAGCCATTTATTCCTGTCTCAATTAAATTCAAGGCTAGTTTAAATTTTAATTTGGTAAGGTATCCCATAGGTTGGTATAATTAGATAGTATCAATAGTAGAACCACCTTATAGTTACATAAAATGCTTCCGATTCAAATCTACCTTATCAGCAGTATTGAGATTTCCAAATTACGTAAATAAGCTGGTCAGAGTAGCTTCTGTCCATATGACAGAGGTTTGTGAGAAAATTTATAATATCAAAAATATAAATTTATTTTTGTTGGTTAGTTGGTTAATTATATAAAAAATACCTAGGATTTGATGTCTATTTATATTAAAATATCCATCAATCCCATTCAACCTAAAAACTCATAACTAACACGTTTATCATGATAAATACCATGATTAACTATAACAAAGAACAACCTTATTATGTCATCATTATATAGTTAATGATGACAAAATATATAATCTTCATAGTTGTTCAACAAACAAAGAAACGACTTAAAACCCCAAAGTCAACAGTTTGCTCTGCCTGTGATCATTTTTCGATAGCTATAATAGAATTAATAACAATAATATGTAATCCAGATTTGTCATATGGTATAACATCTCAACTATCATTTCTGGTAGTATAGATCGATATTGTTCATACAAATTTCATCATCGTATTGTTATACAACTTGTAAATGTACATTTAGCCAAGCTGATAATCAAAACTTTTTTTTTTTTCAACTCGAATAACGGCAGCTCAGAGTGAAGTTCATGAATTAAAAATCTTTGCTGTTTAGCAGAAGAGAATATCAAACAATATGATCTGGAATTGATATAGAGAATTGAATAACCCGAGATAAACAAAGATCATCTCCAGTAAAAATGTAATTTATAGATACGAGACGATTCAAGTCTATTCATGCCAATTTAATGATCCTTAGAGTCCCGAGTAGTAAAACCTCACCCTCACACACAGACCACTATAGTATACATCCGGCTGTTGATGAGCTCTATAGATATAAGTTTTCTCTGTATAAGAATATCATAGCAGCTTACTTATAATATATAAATCTCTTGTCCTTAAAAAACGATTATAATAAGGTTTGATGTGATGGGCTTGTATACCATTGTGTGTCTTATTAACCAACTGTGAAAAATATCACCTAATAAATGGAATCGATAACTAGACTATCATTAAGGTAGACATGTTTGCTAAATGATTCATAAAATGTTTATACTCGTATCACCTTTTATTATTCATACTTAGGAGTCTAGAATACGAATACAAATTGGCCTGAGACTAATTAGAATGAGATATTTAAACAGCAAAAACCATATCATCAAAATTTTATTTTGAATAGAATCTTAATTCTAGTCCTAGTGTTCTACAAATATTGAAGATTTTTCTAGAGCTTAATAGAAGCAACTTTTATTTATATGATATAATAGTTAATGATTATAAGTAATGGATATCATGCTATTAAAAAATGGCTGATTCGATAGTGAATCTGTCAAATAGTTGATCTAAATTGAAAAATTCCAGTTCTTGACATAGACCTGCTACCTAATAACTCGAACAACCGCACATCGATATAAAATCTTTCTAGTAGTAGACTAATTTGCAGTAATCTGAATTAATTGTTTGGGCCATTTGTATTTTTCGAAATGCTAACATTGCAATTTAAAATGTTTTAATATCGGCTAGTTAGGTCAAATTCAATCCTCTGGTAAACTGACCTGGCATGGACCCATATATATACCTATATAACAAATTCAGCTAATACCGTGATATAATAAATTATTAATTTATTATTATCTTGATCTAGCTAGCCGTATACATCCTGTATAAATGGATAGTATTGTAGTTAGTGAAGTTTCATTTTTAATCATTGTATCTTAATTTCCGCCGCATCTGCCTGATTTTTAAGATCGTTAAATTTCATTATCCATATGGATTCAAGCACTAACTTCGAATTTAAGACACTACGGAGCCTCAAATTTTGCAACCGTTGTTCCTAGCTATGCCTATGTAGAGCTCCTTACGCCTGCTTGAATCAGTCTATTCAACTTCAAGGTGGGCATCACGGAGTTCAATAGAAATTAACAATCACAATATCCATATTGCAACTGCAAAAGTCAGATTTAAAATCATTTACATGGTAATGCCAGCTGCAACTAGTAGCGTACCTCTGTGGAGCTAGCTGACACCATTTTACTGATAAAGCTCGTATGTATACTGCTATAATCGATAATATCCGGTTGAAATGATCGATCCCCTTCGGATTCCAACGACTTCTCCACTTCGAAACCTACTGCATCATATCAGAATGTCTTAGGTAGTATCATTTTTCTTAAGCTGTGCAAGGCTATTAGCGGTTGTTGTTTCTACACTGTACATTACATTTTGGTAAGATTCAATGGGATTAATAATCAGATAACATTTTTATCGTATTTTCTGTCTCAGTTGAATTTCGATGGGTATAAATTGTCAAATGAATCCTTTCACACCTATTCATAATCATCGATCATTAATCACATTACTAGCGTATCAACTAAGGACCCAAAATATAATATTTTTTTTACATTATTTATATTAGCATTATTTTACTCACAATAGCAAGAACAAACTGAACAATATAAAGCAAATTTGAAGGGAACAGCATGTTTAGCGAAAGTATTTATTCCTTTGATGTTCACACATATTTTGACCATAAAAATGAACAAGAAATCAAAGTAGCTGATGCATTAAGATCAAAATTGATCAAAGATTTCCAACAAGAGATCTCAGAAGGTAAACTTCGGGTTCATAAATTATGGGATAAACCAATTGGACCACATCCAATTGGAATGTTTGAAGCGGATTTTGCAAGTCCTGAAATTTATTCAAAAATTGTCCCATGGATGCAATTGAATCATGGAAAACTATCTGTTTTGGTCCATCCACGAACAGAAGATGATGTAAAAGACCATACTGATCATGCTATTTGGATTGGTGAAAAGCAACCTTTGGATATTGATTTATTAAGAGGAGTTATGGCTCAAAAGATATAAGCATCCTTAATATAAGTTTTGCTTGTATTACTTTTTACCTAACATAGAATCATCGAGTATCCGCATTGCTTAGCATCCTTTCTTGTTATTATACTCAATAGTCTAGTTTAATCAATTATATTTGCATGGATTTGGATTTTTGGATTCATTTCAATATTGTAATTCGGTATAATCGGAAGTAAATTTAACCGGCTTGTGCAAGCCAAATATTACACACTCATTTACATTTGTAACTCAGAACGGCTTAAGCTAATTATAACGCGTAACAATCCCAACGGCTTGGAAGATCTACCGATCAGATGCGTGTAGTGGTACTAAATATTTTTTTTTTTTAGTTGGTTTGATTAAATCGTTAAATTTTGGCATAGCTCTTCTACTATCTAACAGTACGCGCTAATTGAAATTACCACAATGGAGAAACTTGATACCAACGTTTGGTTAGAAATTGAGCAATACTTATCATCTCGCGATATTCAATCATTACGACTTGTTAGTCAGGGAATATCAAGTATAATCGCGTTGATACAATGTCGGAGATTAGTTATTGATAGTAGAAAGTCAGCAATACGTTGTGTCGCCAAGAACCAATCTAATTGGTTTGATACAAAAAATAGTAGGAAATTTGGTAATGCAATAGTTATCAATGAATCAAATGCTGAAGAGTTTTTAAGTGTGGAAAATAAAGATACTAGGTTACAAGCGGTGCAAAACCTGACGATTATAACAGATAATGAAGAATTGTCATGGGTTGATAGTTGTCAAGGGTTAATTCCTTTTATTAATACAAAAAGGTCAATGATAATTAAAGTTTTGAACAGAATATATGAAGATAGTTTGTTATTGGATTGTGTAAAACTCGTGGTTAAAAAAATTGATAAACGCAATGACACATTATCATTACCTGAAGATTTACTAATAAAACTAACCAACAAAACCAAGACTTGGTACGAATTTGAAGGCAATACTAGTGATATGTTTATATCAAGGTTACAAAAGGATACAAAAATAAAGGGCATAAGCATCGATAAAGATTTCTATTTCACAAAAAATCAAGTACAATATTTAAGAATTCTGAAATGTCCGTTTATACTAAAACCCAAATGGTTAAAGTATTGTAAAAGATTGAAATTTTTGAATTGTTCTATTTTTGTTAAAGATTTGAAACATTTACCAAAACGGTTAGAAGAGTTAATTGTACATTTACAATGGAGTTTAATACCAGAGAATTTCAAAACAAAACCATTAGTTTGTTTAATAAAACTGGATATCACCACAGATTCTAGATTACAACCTGAGAAAGTGATACCATTATTTGATATGCCAAATATCCAATCATTAAATATTAAATAATTATTTCTCTATTAGTGTCTTTTTTTTTTTTTTTTTTTTTTTTCTTGTCTATCTATTATACAGTTGAGTAAGAATTTGGGTAATGTAATATTTGCATTCTCAGACTCGAATCTCTACAATTCCCACAATATTTTTTTATACTTATAATCATTGTAATAACAAATGTGCCCCAATTTATTGCAGCTAATACAGCAGCTATTTCACCTTCTTGACAACTTTCTATTAACAATGAACAATATGGGGAAGTATCCATTTCAGTTAATCCAAGCCAAACAAACAACCATAAAAACATTAATACCATTTCATAAGCCATCGATGCAAATTTCCAATGATCACCAACTTGTTGGACCGCTCTACTAAAATCTGCTATTAATAAAATTGGCGTAGTTAAAATAGTTATTGATGCCAAAATATAGCATAAAACGTCCGTTTTAATTTGAAATTCTGATCTAGAATCGTTAATACCAAAACTAGCTAACCAAACATAATAAATAGTACCAATAGATAAACACACCTGTGATATCCTTAAATAAGTTATTGAATGTGTCAGTTGGACATTATTAAACAAATTCATGCTTATAATACTCTAGAACAATCATCTATCACTTTTTATGGTATTTGTAGGTATAATAGAAACTTTGAAATGAAAAAAAAAAAAAAAAAAATTTTAAAGTTAAATAAGGTTAAATCATTTTACTTATATAGTTAACAAACTTTTACGTATTTTTAATATAGTACCAGGGTAATGAAAAAAAAAAAAAAAATCTTATTGTACTCATGAGATACGATGATGTACCAAATTCGATAGGGTGAAAAAGGGCTATAAAAGGAATGTTCAATATTCATGTCAAATCTTAGCATTATGGCGCCATAACAGCAGTATCTATCCAGTCTACGCTTTTATTGGTTCAGGCAGATCTAAAGGGGATCATCTTGATCGATTCTGTCGCAGCCGTGCATTTTTCGCGCACAAATTAAATTATACCTGCAGGGTCCCACCACTTGAGCTCTATAATATACCTGTTCCTGCTAATAATCTAATTGTTGTAGGGTATCATAATATATCATCATTGTTACTCTTACTCACCTTAGACAAGTTTGTTGATAGTTTTATATTCATTTGGTTAAGTTCAAGGGGTTATGTGAAACACGTTTTCGTGACATTTATACTATAGGTGGCTGAGAAATTATACTTTTTCTACATGTATCCATACTTGGCTCGAGAAATCTATAGACAGAATTAAAATGATTCAAATGATCACACTTTTCTATTCATTACCAGCAGTAGCGTGCATTAGGTAACCCCGATCTTTGTACATTCGATACAACTCATGACCTTGATTTAAAAGAGTTTTCTTTCTTTTCTTAGAACAATACTTAAATCTATGACTACATCCTTGTACCATAAGCATCGAGATCTCATTAATACCATTAATACCAATTTTAGAAAGTATTACCTTTTAAACCCAAAGTACTGCTTAGATTCCCCGCTTGATGGGTTGCACCATGAACAGTATCTTTAACACCATCATTAACATTTTCGGCAACTCCTCCAACAGCTTCTCCAGATACTGAGTTGACAGCTTCACTACTTTTATCAACTGATTTATCAACTATTTTATCAGTAGCAAATAAACCTGACCCTACTGGATCTTTAGCTGCTTCCTTTGAATAGTAATAAATAGCAAAATTTTTCCCTGCTTGATAGGAGGTGATCATAGTTAAACCCCACATCATAAATGATAATAACCCTGCCACAAGACCTTTATTGGCATTTGATGAGTTTGATGTAATATTTTTAGATACCAGAAGGATCCAGTTTGAAAGCCATAAAATACTTAATGCTGCCTCGATTATTAATTTTCTTGTGCTCCCATGTGCGCTATACTTGTGTGTAAAAATCTTAAAATCATTGGTTAATAAAAAGGGGGTACAAATTATTGATACAGATGATAAATATGTTGATGATTTGCTTATGTTTACTTTAACCTCATCGTTGTTGATTATTTCTGTTGAACTGGTAAGGCTTAATCCTAAGATTATCACTGATAATGCTAGTTGACCAAATCTAATCAAAGATTGTGGATGATTATATTGTACTTTTTCAAATTCTAACATTTTCGATACTCTCTTTTTTTTCCCCTTAAATTTTTTGTTCTCGCTCGTTAACTTTGTGTAACAATTATTGTGAGGTTTAATTGAAGAACTGACCATTCTTTTATAATGCTTTGATCAAAATCAAAACATGTCATTAAGGCTATGTTATTTGATAACTTCTAGAATTTCATGTTAATATTGCTATGATACCATCAAAAACTCTTATAGCACTAAAGAGAGGTATTTTCGAGATCTAAAACATTGTTAAAGATACACAATAAAGCCGCAGAAACTGTGGCTCATAACTTATTAAATTTCTCAGTGTAGTAGAAGGTTTATGCTTTGTTTGCGCTGAATTTAACACCTCAAGCCGTGCTAACAATGATGCAAGAATGATACAAATGCGTGGTGGTGGTAATAATAAACTCGCATGGCCACGTAATCGACACCAAAAAATAAAAAAACCTCCCAATTTTTATTATGTATTAATTTTTCAGCAATTTAATACTTCACTACTACCACAAGACACACTACTAACCACAAATAACAAAAAATGGAAGCATATTCAGATTCTGGTGAATTATACAACATTCAGCGCTCATTCTATACAGGTGACTATAACCAAGTTTTAAATACAGATTTTTCTTCATACACATTAGATAATAAACTTCAAGCAAGAGTTTTACAAAACCGAGCCAGAATCGCGTTAGGTAAGCATCAAGATGTTATTACAGATTTAAGTAATTCAACTGATCCTGATTTAAAGGCTGTCTCTATTTATGCAGAATATTTATCAGGTGCTAAAGAAACTGCAGTTGCTAAATTAAAAGAATTGATTTCAAATAATAGTTCAAATCATCAAGTTGAATTTTTAGGTGGGATTATTTTGGTATTAGAAAATCAAATTGATGAAGCAATTAAATTATTACAATTACATCAAGGAAGTTTGGAATGTATTTCAGTTTTGGTACAGATTTATTTAATTAAAAATGATTTGGAAAAAGCAAAACAATTGATTGATAATGCTAAATCTTGGGCTCAAGATAATATTGTTTTTAATTTAGCTGAATCATGGGTTAGTTTAAGAATTGGTGGTCAATCATGTCAATCAAGTTTTTATATTTATGAAGAATTAAATAGTGGAGTTGAACCAACTGCCAAAGCATTAAATGGTAAAGCAGTCAGTCAATATGTTCAACCTACTCGAACCGATAATATGGATAAAAATGAAAAAGAACAATTAAATAGAGAACGTGATCAAGCGTTATTAGAAGCTCAACAATTGGATCCAAAAAATCCAGATATTTTATCAAACTTAATTACTTCTTTAATTAATCAAGGTAAAGATTATAGTGATGAAGAATCAAACTTGGAACAATTGGATTCTAATCATCCTTCATTAATTGATTTGCAAGAGAAACGTGAACTGTTTGATAAAATTGTTGAAAAATATGATACTAAAGCTTAAAAACTTTTATTTTACAAAACTGCATATACTTTATAAGTAATAATTAATTGACCATCATTTCCACCTTCTCGATTGAATTTAGCTTTACCAATCCAATTATATCGATTAACATATCCTAATTCTTTTTGTGCTTGATTATCTAATTTGAAATACATATTTGCAGTAACATAACCTTCTTCTGGTTTCATATCATTAGCTTTTTTACCAAAAATATCGGCAACAACCCCTTCAACTCTCATAACCCCATCATAATTCAAAACAAATTGATTCCCTTGTGCAGTTGTAGCATAAACAACGCAATCTAAATTAGCATATGACCCATCAGCACTAATGAAAATATTATCATGACCATGACCAAATTTAACATCTAATGGATATTTTTCTGGATTTAATGATTTACCAGTACCCTTGTTGACTTTAACTAGAATATTGTTTTTTTACCTTCATTATTGCTATAAGTTGGTACAGATTCTGCCAATTCAAATCGAAATTCAAAAGCTGGTTCTAATGACATTTTTTTTTTTGTTTTTCTTTGTGGGGCTAGTATGGTGTTTTATGTAGTCAATTGAGTGATTAATGGGTGATTTGAAAAAATGGTTATTCTGTTCTTATTTATATATGGTTCAACAGAAATAAAAAAGGGTCTTTGTGTCACGCCATTTAGGGACACTTGAGTTATAGTATGAGATATTCTTTAAGCATCACTAAACTTTGACTTGTGACGGGTATCGAAGATAAACTTGCCGATAAGCCCGGATAATATTTTTGCTATCTGATTGAGAGGTGTATGAATATGGATAAACTTTTAGGCTGTTGCGCCATGCTTGATTAGTACTTGCTCCTAATGATGATGAGATGACCTGACTCAAGCAAGTATGTTTATAAACCATATTAATAAATTGTATAAAAACACAAATCCAGCTCTTTGAGAGGTTCGTAAACACTGGAAACCTAAACCACTTATTATGATACACACCTGGATTTTAAGCTTTACAAATTCAAAATTAATTAAATTTAGCTGTACCATATAAAAATTCGAGTTTGATTATTCAGGTGTACCTCATATCTTTGAAGTATATATATGTACATTAACGAAAATTACACGTCTAATTATAAGATCCATTGGATTTATTTATCTAACACAAGGTAGTCATGAGCAAATCAAGCTTCAATATAATAATATACATATATATGTGTCGGTTTTATTCTTAGCGTGATTGACCTCTGCATGCGTTTAACTAGGATTCAGATTCTTATTAGTGAGGACTTGTATTATGTTTCGCTTCTTTGTATACTATAGACACTCTATATAATTGAGAGTATCCAATATATACATATATATCAAGTTCTAGTGTATAATATCCTGATACTATCTCTTTCATATTGCAAAAAACTATTTTATTATTCAGTAATTTAATTAAATGATTCCTTATTGGGTGTCTATGGTACGTATCCATGTGTGATTTAGTAGGTTTCACGACTTTTATTAAAACACAACTATATGAAAAAATCATTATCAGCTAAAAAAGATTTAACAGAGCTCCATTATATATCTAGTTTATATATTTTACTTTTTGAATTCTAATTGACAATATGTTCAAAAATAATTATATCATCTAAAAAATATAAACAAAATTTTTCAAATTTACCTAATACTTCATTCATGGTTCTTTGGAAGTTTTTGGTGCATTTATCAATCCAAATGGAACTATCATTCACTATAGTACACTGTTTCTCGATATTATAGTATACACCAACAACCCAACAAGCTCATCTGGTTCTTAACCAAGAACAGATTTATAAATCAAAAGTTCAAAGTTTAATAACTTCTTATGATCATTATCTTTATTGAGTGAAACAACAGCCTCTTTTCATCTTAACAATTGTAGTAACTCCTAGCTTGTTATTCTTATCAATATCCTTGTTCTCAGTTTTCTAGTTAACTATATAAGGACTTGAGTTTGTTGGAAAATAATGATATTTCTATAAGACTAGGGAACAGCAAGTGTCACGAAGTAGTCTCTAATCAGAAATATATATATTACATTGAGTGTATTAACTTTGACTATTATGAATATATTACAATAGTTTCAAAATACTGACTTAATCACACTCAAAACACTCAATCATATATACATAAGGCTCTATCACAAAAATTAGTATTGTTAGCTATTAAAATATATATACCCTAATATATATAGTTATATCAAATCTTTAAATAAATTTGAAAAAAATATTAGTATATAATTTTTGCATATCTTGGAAACCAACTTGTGACCCTCTATGCTGGCAAAGTCTAGAATTTTAAATCCAAGTCCTATAAACATAGTAAAAATCATAAATTACTTCTATAAGCTGTATTACAGCGGGAATATTTTTAACTGCGCTTCGTCCTATCTATTTTTCCTAATATTTATGCAATACTTTTACACAATTGCAGTTTGAGGTTTTTAATATAGCAGGACAATTGGATTCAATAGAGCTGGGTCTGTATTTTCCACATAAATCTAGTCTATTCTAGTTGATATTCTGTCTCTACTATTCCAAAAATATCTGTATAATCATGGAATTTTTCAGCAAAGTACTGCTTGTTGGATTCAGGACCCTCCAATTGATAGCTTGGCCAGCGATAGTGAAGATTGTATCGAGCAAAGCAAGTATTCAATTATTATATTAAAAATACACTCGTTAAACTACGAAGTTAAAGTTAAGATATGCTAAAGAGCATTGGATCAATTTGTTTAATAATTATAACGATAATAATGTTATTTAGTTAACCATCTAATTATAAATGATACATAAATAATTAGTATGTCTCCTTTTGTATTATTCAACTAACAAATTATATTCTTTACAGTTTCTAGCTTCATTTCTTTTCAAATTCAAGAACAGCTTTCAATAATTATTACAGCTAGCTATTAAACAGCTGTAATAGCGTGGTATAATCTCAAAATTGCTATTCGAAATATAATTACTGATGATCCATCACTGAATTTTATAGCAAGAACAAATATAGTATCCGATTTGTGAGCTTGAGCGAAGATACGCAGTAGATACTAAAAACTATAGGAGCCAACGTAATGCTAGTTTCACCCTTATTTACTTTTGGCAGTAATTGAATTATCCATGATGTTCATCTTTGATAGAAGCATTGATTATTTGGATCAGAGAAGCCTCAATACCCTTGTGAAACTCTTACTGTTGCTTTTGCTACTTTTTCATGAAATTAAGTAAAGTCTAGTATTGAATCTCAGTTAGTATCAATTGAGATATGAAGTTGCTTGATCAATTCTCTTCAATGATTTAAAAATAATTGGTACAGCCTCTGTTGTTCAAGATCTCTACCTACTAAGGTATGATGCATGATTTTTCTTGCGTCAGGTTACTCCAATTAAAGATATCACGATATTACTGATATCTCTTTAGGTACCTAATTTAGTATTTACTTTTGATAATTTCATTAAAAAGACGATGCAAAATAAGCTTTCGTCAAGGACATGTCGATTGTCGAGCCAATCACTCAGCCTATTCTTTCCATTGGTACCCTCAGCCGTTTCTTTCCAATGGTACTATAAATTTCACATGCTACTCAGAATGTTTTAGATGTAAGGGGCCAATGATTAGAGCGTTTGACGCAAGCAACTTCCACAAAATAAATAATAACTATTAACTGCAGGGTATTATATTGTGCCCATAATTTTTTTGAGCTCTGGTATCATCCACGGATGGTGGGTGGGATGTCATGTAATTTGATATCATACATTTATAGAGTCACAAAGTTATTGCATTGTTACATCCATGCTTATTAAATTCAGCTCATGAACCATAATTAAAACAAAAAATCGAATAGTTAACAACTGATAATACTATCAATCTCAAATAATGGCTGCTAAAGGTATGGCCCTGGGTTATATGCTATAGTGGTTGTAATGCATGCTCCGATGTATTTTGTTGATCAAAATACCTATAACTTGTACAACATGATGACTTGAGCATATTCTTAATTTGTGAAAAAAATTATATATGCAATCAGTTCTGTAAAAAACAATTTATCGATTTAAGGCTACAGTATATTTGATAGGTATGCATCGGTTAGTTGATAAATCTGTAAGTTGTTCGGTTAGAACTTGGACCGCGGTATGTCTAGCTCTTAAGAAGAGGAGCTTCAGTCAAGAAACAATATATTAGAGGTATACATATTATAAATGAGCTTCTTTTGATGTTTTATATACTAATTTCAAAAAAACCGTTATGAATTCATGAAGTTAGCTGTTTTATAGGTATAATGTGACTGCTAAGATGGAACTAACTGGACAAGCAGTAAATTCTCAGTGTATCGATATCTTAGTAATAATACTCTAAAGTTCAGTATAGCCAAATACTTTTTAGACTTATGATGGCAATATATATACTTATAGCCTATCATAACATGCGCATACCATTGAGTAGACTTTTTGTATGACTTTTAGCAACAGCTTTATGTAGTTTAATTAACTTTTGTTGGTACGTTTCGTTAAAGCCATGAACTAGCTATTATAATAACGATGGACAATCATGCTACAAATTGTACCATATATTGCTCAATTTCTTTTATGATACGAACTTGCTCCTATGGATTGATACTAGCTGATTGCTAACAGCACGAGCTACAAAATGAATGGACAAATATTGTTCTCGTTAGGATTATGAGTTTGTTCATCATTTGTAGATTTACGTGTTTTACAATATAGCTTTTAGTCCAATATCGTAATATAGGTAGATATATAAATTGTTCATTTATGTAAACTGTACATGTAATTGGTTCGTAAGTTTCAAAATTATCGGGTCAGCATGAAAAACTATTTTAATTGGTGGTAGTTTAAGAACAACTAGTACATGCTTGTTACTGAGGGTAGATTGAGAGCTAGAGCGACCAATTAACATTAAATGGATTAATCATAACTAGCTAAATGCGTTAAAGAAGGTAGAGAAGTATATATATATATATTAGTACAAGAGTAAAAGTTAGCTATTATTCAGATGTTTGGTCACTATTTGGCCTTAAGCGACCATAAATGTTCTGACTAAAGTTAACCCGAAAATCATTGGTATGCTTTTTAATATAATATGTAATATTTAATTAAAAGCTCTAGATTTAACTGACGAATAATATATAACTCTCTAGTCTATTTCAACGTGATAGTTTAGATTAAAAAACCATACCACCGATGTGTACCTCTTTTGCTCATTCATGAAACAGTATGCACAATGAGTTTTGAGCCTTGTTATATAAGGGTCAAAAGATTATATAGAAAGAGGAATAATCTGAGTTGGTTGCCATTAAGAATTTCGATTAATTTAAATTAGTTATCTAAAAGAGAAATGCTTCAAATTTCAATTTGTTTTTGATTTATATGATGCTACGTTTTGATGATTTTCAAATCTCAATTAATGCCCAATAGACACAAACCCATCAATACTATGATGTTGAATCTCACAATCTATAAAATGCAATGTTTTTCATCACAATTGTTAGTCTTTGAGTATCTGAATATGCATCGTTTATTGATATACAAAGAATTATATTTAAAGCTCGGGATCTAATAACAAAATGTGGCTAATGATACTTGAAAAAACTCAACAATCATTTCAAGTGAGAGGTTCTAAAACCCGATGTATCTGCTTTTTAGCCTGATTTCAATAAATAGAAAGCTTATATAATTCAATTATTCATTGGTAATTGAGTATCATTATGCTCCCTAAATGAGTAATCAGTATGGTTATGATCAACTATCATATCTTTTTTTGGTAAATTAAAATTTAGACCTTATACGCAGTGCTATTTTGTATCAAGCAGAAGCATCAACCATGGAGAGAAGTTGAGCCAAAATTTCTACAAATATACTATGGATAGTGGTTTCTACTTAATTAATCGACTCAAACTTTTACCATCGATGCAAATTTCTGCTACATTATAATAATTATAAATATATATATATATCTATAGCTAGAGCTATGTAAGATTAAAAGTATAAATAAACTAAAATAGAAAAACTTAAAATACACCAACAGCAATTGTTGTTTGTTTGCAACCAGCCCAGGTCATGTTTCTTTATATACAGTCTTTTGATATAAGTAACGACCACTATATAACAGGGCACAAAATTTATTGTGGGGTCAACTGCATGCTCATGATATTCTGGAATAAAAACTATGTGGAGTGTTAACTTCCAAGGCGTTCACTCTCATTCACTTATTACCACTATTTAAGGCTCTATTCTATATATATATATATATACATCAATATTAATTAAATTATGTTGATAAACACGATACTTCAAATACAATGATTTGGTAAATATGTCAAGCTTAAAGTATACTCAGACTTAAGTTGTAAGCGATATTGCAGCATACCTTATTCGATACTATTTAGACTATCCATTTAATAATTTCACTTGAGAATTAGAAACCTAACTACAACTATAGAAGTGCAAGTATAATAGATCCAGCGTTACCCGGTTATTAATATAATGAAGTTGCTTTGAGCTGGAATGCTTACTTTTGTCAACTGGTTTATCATCATGGTGCACTCAAGAATAACTCCAGATCGATGGAACCAACCAAAAACAAGCTATTACCAGGCACTTTTTGGTAGCATGCAGTGTGATCCATTAATTCGAGAAAAAATTCCCGGTTAATTAAGTTAACAAATTTACGGCACATCCAGGATGGATCCATCTACAGAATATGTTGTGCATAATCACCATCTTTGCCTTATTTGCAAAAACAAAACAGACAGGATTGTTTTCACTCTGCAAAGTCCTGAATTGATTGCATTTTACTCATTGGTACCCGCTCTGGCCAATTGTTTCCCAATGTATGTTTGATGCCGAATTGATGTAGGATGTATTGCCTGTAGGTACTCAATTACTATTGGTAATATATGTAAATTAGTGCTGGGGGTGAAGTCAAGCCCAAATTAGTCACGCACGCGTAACAGCGTATTTATGTCTCATAAGTAAGACGCCCGTATTCAGCAAAGCTATTTCATTAAAATATTTTTCAGTGTACTAAACTTTACTCAATTAATGATCTATGATTGATTTTTTTTTAAAAGGTTTTCTTCGTGTTCTCAAGTAGTGCCAAAGTGATTTATCACTAAATTGCCATGAAAATATACATGCCTCTCATGTAATAACCATAGTAATATCAGCGACTTTGGTGCCATTAAATTAGAGGGCTTTTTATTTGCACTATTATATAGATTATAAGTAGGTATATTATGAATTGGAAATTTGCTATTAAACATAATGTAGAAAAAATCCTGTAGAAATTCAGTCTTAGTGGACTTAAAACACTCATTAGGCACTCGCTCCTTTATATACTTATACCGATTTAAAAACTTCACTAGGAAATAATTCTATTCATAAAATTAATAGCTTAAATGGTTATTGAAATTTTTAAAGCAAATAAGATTCATGAAAGTGAGGCGCAAAATGGTCCTATTCCAAGAGTGCTTTACCAATACCGATAAATGAAAAATTGCGATATTTCATCCAGCTATGAGTGTGCATGGAACTGCCCTCTATGCTTATGCATATTCATGGTTCACCATAAATAACGCATCTTTTGAAAAAACCACAAGCCAAGGCACTTGATAGCTTAGAATTAGTATTTATGATACCCCCCCCCTCTCTCTCTCTCTCTCTCTCTCTCTCTCTAGTTTGAAAGAAATCGCTACAAACCTGAAAATTTTAACACCAAAGCATTAAAAAATGTTGTCTATTGGCATCATACTACATGAGTACTATATATTGTATTGTTTATTACAACTACAATGTTGTTCCAAAGTAGTATAATCGACAGAACTAATACTTTCAGTAAATTGAACAGTATCTTAAAAAAATCTAATTTATTAATGTTAATGTTATAGAATTATGTATTTTTCTCATTTAAAAATTTCCAAATACCAAAGATTTATTATGCTCGCGCACTCACCTCAATACCTAGCATATAATTTCCAACATTGTTATACTATAGTCAGCCTTTTTATCTCAATTATCAAAAGATTCCTACAAAAGAAAAACTAGTACCTTTGCGGAGCGTCCGAATAACGCGTCCCGAAATCCTTAATTTACAGCAGTTTCAATTAAATTTCGGGTTGGATGTCAATTATTATTTCATTTTTGCTCTTTCAGTTATAGCTGAAATAAGAGGATACTTACTAAATGATATCGATATTCAATACTGAATACACCACATATAAACATAACGCCACATGTATATGCTATATATTAAATCATGCTGCTGCAAGTACTCCTTTGAAGTTTTGTTGATCAATGCATTACCAAATGTATCTATTATAAAAAACAGCTAAATCTTTTTTCCATACCAGGTAATACTCAAATTTGAGATAACTTATCTCCATGTAAATAAGGACTTAACGTGGAGATATATCGATTATGTAACAGGTTTGGCCAAGATTATGCAACCTAACCGCGACTTATAATACTACGCTTATCATGATCAATTGACAAGCTGTAATTTTTCCACCATTATTGAGTGAGATAAGCTTTGTTTATCGATGATCATAGCTAGCGTGGATAAATATTTATTAATTAGTAATTAATAAGCAGTGAACTCAAGCTTAGTATGTCTGTGGAAAAACTACGATTATCATCAATCTTAATCTTTAAAAGTTGATAATCGATATTATGAACTTTTTGGTGGCTTTCTTTTTGCTAATTCAGATTATCAAAAGGTTAATAATTATCACCTCAATTAAATCTAACTAGTTCAAGCTATAGATCGATAGTTCAGCCATTGGATAATAGTAATAAATCCTCATATATATATATATATATATAGTAAAGATGGGCCTTATTAAACACCTATGACTCGTAAACTCAATCGATTTCACGATCAATTACATTTGACATAATTCAATTATAATACTAAACCTAATTTCAATTTAAAAAAAACACCCTTAACTAATTTATTATTATATATTATCCTCCTATTTATTATAAGCATAATTGATTTATGGCTATCAATTACTACAATAAATTGTGGAGAAAACTGTGACCTACACCATCCATTATTTCAGATCTCAGATCTCAGATCTCAAGTCTAAAATCTCAAATCTCAAATCGCAGATAAAAAATCTATTATCTTGCTATCTGTTATTAATCAAAAAAAATATCAATTATAATATAACTAACTATATATATAACCGCGATCCAGATAACTATACACTTAATTGTAATATACCAACCATAGGTTAGTTGACTTTAAATCTATTATTATTAATTGTTACTTTTATTGAAGACATTATAACTATAAGAAGAATATCAACTTTACAGTAGAACTTGATTTCTGTATCAACTCTATAATTGGCTAAATTCTTTTAATCGATTATCAAAAAGTGTAAATTCAATAACCTTTTCAAACCACTGCGGGAATCCGAGGATTCTTATGCATGAATTATGTATAATAGAGCCTCACCTTCTAGGGGGTTATGGGTATCCATGTAGATCTATCTGCAATATATGTGAAGTATAAGCAAACTTAAGCAATCCCAACTTACTCCTTTCATTCATTGAACAAACGCCTTACTTTTTCTCAGCTTAAGCGGATCGGCTTTTATTGGCTATCTCCAGCTGCTGATTAATTGTCGCCTAAAGTTTATAGATTATCATAATATTGTAATGTACATATTCTTACAGGTAGGTATAGTATAGTTAACTACAACCTAAGTTTCATTCTTTAGTGGTGTTTTAACACAACCATTAACAATTGAGGATGGTAAAGAAAGGGTTAAGATGGTTGAGGCTCTTGGTGTTCTAGATGATCTCCAAAATGGTCTGCAGGGTATTTTGAGCCGCGAGGTGAACGACATATATATATAAATCGAGGACGTCAAAACGCGTTGCTGGGTGTGCAAGGTTTATATCATCCTATCTATTAATAATATATTATCTAAGAGATACCATCGATCGTTCAAATATTAATTACTAGAAATATCGTCATTGGTCATGGTTATAGAGACTGTTCACTAACCACCAATTGTGTGTGCAAACTTGAGCAGTTATTAAAAGTACCAGTAAATTCTTATATCTATATATTACTGGAAATTAGGATTAATATCTGAAACTTCTTCATAGCCGAAATAGCTAATTATCACGGCAAAACCGCCGTATCAATCAACTACAATTTCCAAAAAACATCAATAAAACCTCCAATTATAACTTTCGGCACCTCAAGAATTCCAGTAGTATTAAGAGTAGTCCTGTAACGTTATAGTTATAGTATTAAAACCCGGATACGGCCTCCCATTGGAAGGGTGGTTTCAGAAGGCATATTGGAATCGATAACTTAGTCGTATCGTGTATATACCTCCACAATATTAATCATCACAATATTTTCACCTCAATAATTATCAATGTATACTTCATCAAATTGCTGCATTGTCAGTTGTGATTAAAGCTCTATATATAGTTATATAAAGCTATTGCATTATATATGTAATTATTCGAATTAAATACGCATGAGTTTTACCGTTCAATGCGTAATTTCTCACTTCAAAGCTTATAACAACATTAGTATATCAACCTAGATTCCTCGGTTAATAGATTCAACAATACCTAGATTGATGCATTTTTTTTACGGTTAAACAATATAGTAGTTCTATTGATATTCAGAACTTTGGTATATATTTCAGTATCAGTATTCATAGCCGTGCGTATTAACTACTCCCCACAACCTACAATATATTCCACCAAGAAAAATACGTCAAAGCTGATTATATTATAGCATTTGACTTTACATCTTTTCAACAAAAGGCCCACAATTCATCCTTGAAAAGCCTTTTACAGCACCTATTGTTTTGTTTTTTTTTCACTTCGTTCATTGCAAACCCCAGCTTAAAGCATAAGAATAATACTTTAAAGTACAGGTACGTTTCTATTGTATTTTTTTCTCGTAAACAATAATCACCAGGACCAAAGAACCTTGATGAGCTGTTTTTTAGAAAAGAAAAAAATTATCTGATCTTAGACTGGTTCGGTGCACGTTTACTAACTTGCATCATGCAAATGCTAACATATACGTTCCTAAAGTAATTTTTTTTTTTTTATTTTTATTTTTCGTGGTAACTATAGGGTGCAGTTAAATTAATTTCAAGGGCCCCGGATAGTTAATTTTAGAAATTTACATACATGAAAATATTCTTCGAGCGGGTGTATCTACAGTGATGCTTGATACCATTTAATAACCTATACATATATCCAATACATTTGGTGAGCACGAATACGTGTGAAAACTATAGTTTTAGTATACATAGTTAATGAAGTCTACTCTTAAAAGCTTGGGACAGCTTTATTTGACTTTTATTGAGTTATAACATGAATATATAAATTAAATTGGTAAGCTGATCAAATTGAAATTTAACCTGTGAGTCTATACGGTATACCATAATCAGACACAGTCAACTTTCACAGTTACAACATGTGAAGAGTATAAAATCTAAGGGATTGATGCGTGTTAGAAAAGCGTCCAATTGTAGAAAGCCTTGAACATTATAATCACAGAAGTTATTATTTACGGCAACATATGTGATTCTAGACTATAGCTTAAAGGGATTTTACTTGAATAAATCAAGAACAGTTTATCTTTGTTTAGTTCAATGCACCTATTCAGTTGATTTGTAAAATTTTTTCAAACAAGATGAAAATGAATAATGTCTCTAAAAACTACTTTAACACTTATTTTGCCTAATTGAGAATTTTTTGTTACACTTTGCATCAATATTTTTGATTTACACCGCACAATTTGATGTTTTTTATTAGTAGCAGTATTGATTTTACTATAGCATGTTAGTACGTTGTACAAATACACGTGGTTTACGCTTAGATCTGCTAGCGAGCTGCAACATTTGGTTCGAATTTTTATATTACCACCACCGTGTCTGTCCTGATATAGTGTTTTGAATTACCTTTTAAGATTAACATATGAGGATATTCCATTGAATGCCCATACCTATAGCATACAGTATAGAACGCAATTATGATGCAGCAATGCATACTGTGGTAAGAATAATGCAGCTTTAATTCTTTAGTTTTATGAAAAAAATAATTTTTTGTACTTATACGCATAGATTACAGCCGCTTCGAAACTGATGATATTCGCACAAATAATCGACTTTTGATGATTTATACAGATACAAAGGATTTCAATCATGGACACAAATTTCATGTAACCATTTGTAATCAATTATGCAAGAAACTTCTATAATTATTAAACACGAGTGATATCAACAATATCACGGGCCGATAATCGCTCAATTGACGAGAAACGAGAAACCATTCAAGCTGCAGCGACGACCAAGATTCAATCAATTAGTTTAAATGAGGTATTTGTCAATATATAGACACACATAGAACCTCTCCAATTTATCCGTGTTATTACAGTGACACCTCATATTAAACACACAATAACATATTTTTTGAGTTATTATATCCTTATAATATGTCGACTGTGACTTAATAGTAGTACTTAGTCAGTAAAATGAACACAAACAATGTGCATATCCATGTAGGAAGTTACAGTACAACGTGAATTTGATGATTGTTGCATTTAATTTAACCATAGCAGCACAGTCTCCTACGTATAAGCTATATATCTATATGTATAACCCATTGAATAATCAAGTGTAATGAGGAATGCGTATAAAAATACAGTCAAATTTGAACAATTCTAGTAGTTAATACCGTCTAAATATTAATTATAATCAATCATGCTGTATGTTTTAAACTTAGCTGTCTTCTATAGTACAGTTGGCAATATCAACCAAGAGTTTCTTACCATCCGGGTAGGTTAGATGAGATACCTTGGATAACCGGAAGGTCCCACGCGCACCATTCATCATTCTTAAGCAGCTACAGTTTAGAGTTAAAAAAATATTCAATTTACGCGTAAAGAAGTAGAACTACTTATACTTACAATCGTAGATTTATAGCAACTGCTGATACTTTCTGTTTCTCAGTGCTTCGACTATTAGTTAAATGCAAATAAAGCCAGCTTGCTATATATGAAAGCTGACTGTTTGCAGATAGCAGTAGTTTATAGCTTACAATAAAAGATGCAATTGCAAGGCGGTTCTAAAGAAATAAAATTTAAGGCATCAATCAACAAGCATTGATACTGAAGAAACTCAGTGGCTCACTTTTTGAAAACAGCATAACTAAATCAATTATAACAAAAATTTGGAATAAATCTCGTAATTGTCAATTCAAACTAGGCTCTATTTAAGGTTTCGGTGTCATATGAAAGTTTAGTGCACTCCTACCCGGTATATTTAGCACCGCTTGAATTAGCACTGCACTAATTTAATATAAAAAAAGTAGACAGCACTGGCCATGTTCAAGCCACAGCTGATAAAGCTAACTAGACTCTACGACTGGGTAGAAAACACTTGTCAACTTTAGAATTCTTCTTCAGCCATGGCTGCAACTGATGTGAAATTGTTAACTGAAAAATCTTAATAAGGCCACAGTCCAAAAAAGTTTGGGAATTCATGATTTATTATTATTATTTGTTATTATGGAAATGTTTTTTTTTGATTATATGGTATCATTTGTACAGAATATCAACAGAGAATAGTTTTATAGTATATATATTTTAGTTAATAATAATAATAAAGAAGAGATAAAAAAAAAAAATAAAAAAAAATTAATACCCTTCGATTTGATGCATAACTTTGCTATAACTTTTATCATCCTTATTACCTACATGTATACTAATTATATATATGATATATATAGTATACTATCAATGTAAATAAAAGAAAAATAAAATAATTAAGGCACACAGCTTTTTAGGATCTTTCTTCCAATTTCATAACACCGCTTGATTGATGCTAAATCCAGAGACTGCCACACTTGACTCATAAAAATAGACGATTTTTTAGCCTAAACACCCGGATGTTCGAGGGTTCAAAACTGATCGGCTTTAATGCATTAATGTGTTATAGGACACATTAAGAAAAGTAAAAAAAAAAAAAAAAAAAAAAAATACTTCTACGCAGATACTGTAAACTGCAATTTTGGTGCCGCTCCTTTTACCTTTTTCCTGTTTCTCTTCATCGCTTTCAAATAATTTTTACTGTCATCATCATCTCGAAGTTTTTTCCTACAGCTGTGTTTGAGTGCCTGCTAGAAGCTGTAAAGCTACTGGTACATGAAAAGCAAAGTTGAATCTTTCAAATGGCGGTCTGATCAGCAGCTAGAACACGTTTGGATGACGATTGTTATATCTATCGAAACCAAAAATCGAGTGAGTCGCGTCCAAAAGAAAAAAAAAAAAAAAAATTAAAAATTAAAAATTGGTGAGAGTTTGAGCAAAGTTCAGAATTAAGCCGTAGAATAGTATAAGACAGGATTGTGGTACAATAATTGCTACCTACAGCTAGCTGTGCTAGGATAGTCACCAAGATATAAGCTTATTTGTAATAATTCTAAGTTGGTGTGTGATGATGCTAGAATAAACGCGTATATTCAAATTGGTTGAAGTGCGTCAAAAATACCGTTGAGAAAGTAGCTACAGTTTTGGCAATACATCCATATATATACAGTCCATCCACACCGTCAATATCAATGTAAATACTTATGAGGTTTCTTTATTTCTTACAATTATTACAATATTAGAAATCCTGTAATACTTAATATATATAACTCTGATCCAAGTGTCTTAGTTAGGCTTATACCAAACTGATTCTTCTATTTATAGTTGAACTTACACTATAGTGTACAATGCATGGTTTATCGCATACCATGGTATTATAAATAATAGTTTATTACAATTTGTTATTATAGTCTAGACCCCGAAGGAAGGAATAATAAAGCACAAATAATTCGCTCGAATCATATGTTCTAAACACTCACCTTCTATGATCCAGCCCAGAATGAGTTTAAATCAATTATGCTTAATGGATTCGAATAATTATTAGCCTCTACGACATCCTTTGACAAATCTGAAAAAACACTCTCTAGCAACTAATTCTTTGTGCTTCTATATATATTATGGGCTATCTTCTCATCATCAATGATTACTCCCGTTCTACTGCTGATTCAACGTATGCCAAACCGATTTCTTATCGTATAGACTTTGTAAATTCATTTATTTACCGAATCTATATCTTAAAAGATCAATGTCATTGGTGTATTCAATATTCTTATCATCCATTTCAATTAGACCGTCCTTTTCCCCGGCGGGTATATATTTTCAGTATCATATAACTATTTGAAATAAAAGAGTCCAATTTAAAGTTGCATTAACGGATACAATTGCTCTTAAACATTACTCTCGTATATGAATTATCAGTTGAAAAGCTTGATAGATATCAATATTGCATACAAGTCTTCTTGGTACTATTTTTGTTCCAGTTAATTGTTGAGCATTAAGTTGCTCAATTAAATGTATATAACTGCAATGGATGATTAATACTTAGAAAAGTTAATAAAGTTTTATATAGAAGTGGCACTTTTGCAAACAGGCAAATCTTGAAATTACACAAATTACCATTGAACACAGAAGAGCAATCCGTGAGGCTGGCAACTGCAAATACTCTTATAGTTCTAGTGCTTTAAATAGTTGTGATAATTGAATATATAAATAATGAATCTAACTAACTATTTTTATAACTGATTCAAATATTCAACGTTGAAATACATCAATTTGGAATGAAACCCCCCATCACATCTACCCGTTCATCTCTTGATTATAACCCATAGATCATGCTCTTCCACTACATTTGATGTATTTTGTTTTAAATTTGTAGAAAACTGTATTTTGATACTCATACTCGAGCTCATTTGATAGGTATCCCAACCATGGGACAACTATTAAGCGAGACACTCTGTTCTAAACCTTATTTGCACCACTTGCTGTCGACACAATTAATCGATCAATATACTTTTGCAACTACAACAATAATTTTTTGTAATTATCCAAACATCAAATCTCAAATCACATCTACATTTATCTACATCTCGGGAAGAATATATGCCGGTCAATTAACCCTACCTAATATAGTTAAAATGTTACATAATAGTACCTCTCATTATAGTTAATATTTTTTTGTTCATGTATATGGTTTAAAATTGTTCTTAGCACATATATATAGGCCGATTATCTATATATGCATGAAACCAAGCTATTATATTATTAGACTGGCACATAATTATTCAAAAGCTTAGTGCTTTGAAGCTGCTTGAATGTTAAACGTACTATAGTATACACATCTCAGAAAAAGAAAATATACCTCGCTCTCTCACAGTGAAATGATTTTTTTTTTTTTTTTTTTACCCGCTCAGATTTTTACTATTCGAAAAAGATCTGGGTTTGCCATGGTAACTCCTGTCATTTTGCAGCTACATCCGGATATAGTAGATTTTTGGTCCAAGTTCGACTTTGTGCTTTCAAATCCATCAAAAGATCGAGTTTAGTTCATACTTAAGCGGATTTATCTCGATTTACACCGTTTAGATTTCAAGATTTAGTTGGTGCAATAGGACGAATTTGGCTGGAATCTAAGAAATTGGTATTCTACAAACTTTTTGATAAGTTGAAGTGGATTTTTTTACATATAAGCTTTTACTATTTATTAGCAGTATTTTTATATATCTATAAATTTTATGCTCGAAATGAGGAGTCAATAATTTTTATTCTTACGCCGCAAGGGTTTTTTAAGCAGTGGTTAGCTGCAGGTTATTACTAATAGCTTATTACCTTAGTACAAAGTTTTAGCTATAACAATAATGATTCTTTCGGGACTCCTGAATCTAGACCTAGATCTAGATCTTGATTTCGGTTACGTAAGATTTGTTAAAAATTTCGCCGGATGTTTTTGATATTCATATATCCACAACACTCTCACTATAATCGATCATAATACCATCTATATACGACCTTAATATCCTAAAGATTATAGCAATATATATTTATAAATATATGGAACTTAAGAAATCGACACTGTCAATCAATCATAAATTTTGTTGTATAACTCCTTGGACAAGTCTAACCCCAGATCTTTTTTACCATCTCATACAAATACTCATTTTGACATACTACTATATGACTATCATCTATCAATTCCAGATCCTCCAACCTTGGTAAGCTCTTACGGGCTATTAAAAGTAATAGCTTAGACACGCTTATTACTACCAAGATTCAATAAGGTCTTAGTTATAAAACTGATGAACATGGATATTTTTTCATTTTTCGAGCCTCACCTCACACAACTTAAATTTTTTAAAAAAATAAAATAAAATAAAGAGACACGATTATCTCACACCACCTGATCATCTCATTTTAATGACTGCTGTAATTTATTAACCCTGAAAACCCTGGCCCCACGTTCGTACCACGCATCATCATGCCCTATTTTAATAATGAGGAGCTTGTCTTCTTTTTTTCTTTTCCCTTTAACGGTTTTCATTTTAGATTCTTTTATTGCAGTTCCTCATTCTCGATCGATCCATCTAAATACATTTCATTAACCCATTCATTATTACTATGATAAACACATTTTCTATTCTTCTTTTGGCATACGGAGGTATGGATATATATAGTATCGATACGATCTAGATTTGATTGTTGCATACCTCTCTTATTACCTTCAACGAACACTAGAGTGTAATCTAAAATATAATAACATTGGACCATTAGCTTGAACTAAATTATACTGATATTAATCTGTAAGATGCATGCAGTCACGTATCCATAAACTATTCTTGAGTTAAGATATCTTGATAACTATTTGGAAGCCAGTATCCTCATCCCAATTAATAAGTATATATACCGAGTAAACGTGATTATATTGAAATTTTTTAATAAAAGGTTTGTAATTAATAGCGTAATAGCCATATGTATAATCCCGCTCAATCTGTAAAGATAGAATACGGCTTACTTGTAGATGCAATAACTGATAAAATCAAATGCCAATTTCGTAACCATATTGATTGGTTTTTATTTGCGGCTATTCATTTCATTTAAACCTGGTGTATACTATAGAGAAATAAACAAATTTAATAATATTTTTTTTTCAGTGGTTATTTCATGAAATGAGCTTATGGGGTGAACCAAGGGTGTTCAATAAAGTTATAATAATGGGCTAGAAGGTGGTGAGTATAATTCCCATCATGCGTATCTCATTAATTAAAAATGCACCAAAAATAATATTATTTCTCAATTTTCTACAGTAGGCTTCTATTTGCTTTTACAGCTAACTGCATGCTATTTTTTTTTTTTTTTTTTTTTTTTTTTTTTTTTTCCTTCAGCCACCTCTTTATAACACACTAGAGAGCATATCTAGTGCAGGGTATTCTTGATTAATAGCATATAAAATATAAAATTTCAGGTAGATTGTAATAATATTTATTCAAGCACAATCTGATAATAGTTTGAAAGCACTGTGGCGCTAAGAATACTTATTCAGGTGTATTACAGGTAAAATGTATAACCATGGCTGGTCCAAGAAAAAAAGAATATTATAATCATGTCGTCAGGTTTTCAAACTGCTCTGGTTATGGATAAATTTTCTTCTATGCTCGATACTTCAAATTAAGCCATCCATCTTGTAGACATCTTAGCAATTTTCGTGTAGACAGGTCCAATTTAGAGATCCTTTATCAATTCCTTCACTACCTGTCTATCTTCTATATCTCACAGTTCATTTATAAGCTGATACGGTGCATCATCTTTATCCCTAATCTACTCCCCCACTTACTCAATTGGCAGTTGAAATGCTAATCTCAGTTGCACGTTTCCAAACCCCAGAAAAACCCTTCATTCACTTATAGTTTAATACGTTGGTCATCACACTATCTATCCTATCTTCAAACCACCCTTAGGCTCAAGAGCTATCACTGAGGTTTCCTGATTAGAATCATTCCAACCCACTCGAAATATAGTTTTAGGTCAAACCAAA
This sequence comes from Blastobotrys buckinghamii (nom. inval.), assembly GCA_030579975.1. Lineage (NCBI taxonomy): Eukaryota > Fungi > Ascomycota > Dipodascomycetes > Dipodascales > Trichomonascaceae > Blastobotrys > Blastobotrys buckinghamii (nom. inval.). The sequence goes on from JAKTSB010000017.1 coordinate 74,094, forward strand.
TTCCAAAATAGTTCTTTTAATTAATAGCTGTGCTATTTTTAGTCGTCTTGTGGTATTTAATTTATTCATAATTTTGAAACCCCATGATGAATACACCCAAACCTATAATGAGACATTATATGTCTCTTATTTTTTTTTTTTTTAAAACCTCCTAGGCTACTATATAATAGTAGAATCCAGGGATAGAGAATATCAGTTCCAATCATCATTTGTTGAAGTAAATTGCTATTATTTTACGAGAGTCGAAAGCTCGTGTTTGTAATGCATGGTTATTGATGAAACTGTTAAAAGAGATTTGGTGATACAATATAGTTGCGACTTTTGCGAGAAATCGCCAGGTTAAAATTATAACAGTTCATGAGACTTGAATTATACTGAAGGTTTTTTTTGGTGTTCGATGACTAGATTATCATATGCATTGATATTTGGCATTTCTGTTAATAACCAAAGCTTCATATTAAAATTTTCTTTAAAATTATCCATATTCTGCATCTATTCTTTAGCAGCTATTCCGAGAATAAGAATATAATTATACTTCTGGTAGTCATAATAATATAGTTTGATTAGTCTTCAAGTGCAATACATTTGTAATTGATTAAATTAAGAATGATTGAAATTGAAAATACGTGACCTCCTACGTCTTAGTAATAATCATGATTGCAAACAAAACGCATACCCCTATAACCCCTCCAATAACATTATGTTCAACCAAGTCTAAATAAGGAAACTCCACCAATAACTCCAATCGATCTATTCATTATCTTTCATTCACAAATGTTTCCGTATAATGGAAAATTGATTTTTTGAAATATTAATACCATATATCCTTAGTGCGTTGATGAGCATAACTTTTAAACTATGGCCGTGGAATCAAAAGACTCAATTAATTCCCACTTTAACGTGGGAGCTACCTACAATTGAGTTAATAAGGCAATAATCATACTATAACCATATACTATGAATTAAGGATAGTTTTTCAAAGTCACCGCGTACAAGCCTTGCAATGGCAGTCAAAAACCCAACCATCAGATTTACTCAAAATTTCAAGCTTGTACGAGTGTATCTGTAAGTCTCATGCCACTTTTCATTCTCAACCCGCAGGTCAATGTCTATGTATGTATCAAAACACCAGACACCCGGCATATCGCTCATGCGCACCTCAGCGAAAACGTTCCTGTAGGTTCACACCGAGTGTGTTCATAATGATAAATGATAACCTAATGCTAATAAATTATGATGATTATGAGAAATTCTCATTTGTTAACACATGGTATGTACTGTACAAGCACAGCGTGTACAGGTGGCATTGATGTTTTTATTCATTTAAAAAAAAAAAAAAAAAGACTAGAAAAATATTTTTTTTATACTCTCAATGTTTAGGTCAACCATATGTGGCGACATCAAACATAATTTTCTAGTGTTGGATCATTTTATTAAATTGAATTAAGAGACAAATTGAATAATTTTACCCATTTAAGATATTTCGATAATGGAAAGCTCGGTAATCGAGTTGATGAACTAGTTTCTAAACTTGCTATAGATATTAGTAGGAAATGTATAACCCCGATCTCTTTTTTAAACACCTTGGCGAGTGTTCTATTTGGTTATAAAAAAAATATAGGTATGCAGTGCATTTATTAAGAAAAGGTAATAGAAGGCACCAATCACGTTAATAGTGCGTTTACCTGATTGATTAGTTGTATGAGTCAAGTTTAAATTAGCTCGAATTGACTAGCGATAATGGTTGAATGCTTATTACAAGATATGAGTGCAATTGATATTTGAGTTGAAACAGAGATTTCAAATGAGAGGGATTTTAAATGTGGTTGGCATGATTCAATTGTAATACGTGAATTAACGTAGGAGAGATTTTAAAATGTTATAATATACCGTATTAGTTTGCTTATCCGCTTTATAGTCAGTTATTTTAAATATAAGAGTCTAATTGATTAATTTCAAGTCAAAAATAATGGATCAACTTTAGATTGAGTTGTTCAATGAAGGTAGGCACGTGTTTCTAAGTGGATCCAGCATTAGGAGTTTTTTAATCAAATGAAGCTATTATCTTTTAAAGATTTTATAGATTTTTTAGTTGAACGCAAGCGCCTATGTTGTGGACAACCTCCAAATTGAACAATTGAACTGTTGTTTAATTATCAAGCCTTTTATTGAACTAACATATGCTACTCTGTAGTATTTACAGCTATAACCAATAATGAAGCATTCGAAAATAAACGTAAGAAGCCAGATCATCCAAAATCTATTGACAACTGGATGAGAGCTGGTTTTTCTTTATCTTTAACGAAGACCAATTTAATTATTTGCAAGTCTGATAATTTTTTAAACCAATGTCTGTAAAACTACACACCAATCGAGCAGAGGTATTCACCTCTTTTTGACTAACCTTTAAAATTAGACCTTTTCGTCCACACACCCTACATCAACAACCAATTGGCCACATTACAATCGGCTTGTTCCAAAAACATTGATTTTCCACTTGTACTATCAATATATCCTCTTTACCCAAAGCCATAGATATATCCGTTCGTATTAAATGGTGCTGTGACTTCAATACCTCCCTCTCACAGACGTATACTAACTGTAATTTCCCATCCTATCCCACAAACTAACTGATTCTACCTACCTTTGGAAAATTGTGGAGTAATAAACCTGTAGAATTATTACCACAATTATTCCACACAGGATTAATAGCCATTAATATTTGAGGGCCATAGTTTAACCTCTTCACGGTATACTATAGTAGAGAAGTGAAAAAAAGTAAACATGGGGCTCTCTCGCGCATCTACATATGCATAATCGGTGTTTACATCAAATTAATCATCAACCCGGCCGCCCTATTCTTATCAATCATATTCGTAGGGTTTTAGTATCAATATTTATGGGGATACCAGGATAGACATCATAGAATCTAGTAGTCGAACAATTGCCATGATAAAGCGACTGTTTAGATAGCTATGGTAGAAGTGTCATATATTGTTTTGTATATTCCAAGGTTTGTGATAAATTCATTTTAGCACCAAAGAACACGTATTATAACTACATCTAGAATGATTGAAGCATGGTGGTCTTCTAACATTCACAAGAGTTTCAAGAACCTAATAGTTCAATTCTTTGGCTATAGCCTATAGTCGCTCCAAACTAACTGTATCATCCGCTTTGGGTGTTCAACTCAAATCTGACACTTTAAATTTTAAACGAAACCTACCCAATCGTATCATTTACCAACTTGCACCATGAAGTGCAACCCACTATATAGCTGCTTATCCTTGCAATGGTTTCAATCAATCTAAATCACTCAATCACTGTTCCAATATTATTTCCAATCCTTTGGCTACATGGCAATAAGATTCCTATTTGACACCTCACCTCTGAGATCTTGAGATCTGTTGCTATCATCAATACCCACGATAAAACCTATAGAGCTTAGGTAACGTTAAGCATCCCAACATATATTTATATGTATTGTAATAGCTTTTCAACTGTTTAATATACTGGATATATATATATATATCTAGAGTGTGAGAACTCAAAAGAAAAGCCGATTCGTTTTAAGCCAGATGAATTTGTATCATCCAATTAACTTAAGTTTTGGTAAAGGCTCGATCTATATTACAAATAACCGGATTCTAATCTGAATAAAACTATCATGGAGCCAAAAGCTCTATCGATTTTGTACGATCGCTTTAAATTATGGCCAACATAAATAATGTTTCTAAGTATTAGAATTTATGACTGCCTGTGCGATACTAAATTTGCCTGGCCAGGACTCAGGAACTGAAATTACCTGAGTAGAATTGTAGTGATAGAGTATCAATAGCTCTATTAAATTACGAAGAATTGGTTAATTTAGGCAGATCAGATACACACTGCTTATATTTTTAGTACTTACAGTGTAATGACCTGCAGCTATAGTTGTACAGTTTGTATTCAAGGTGATGATTGACCTTAAGATTGTGGCGTGAGACGTCGTCTTGGAAGTGATAGATCGAGAATCCCATCATGATGGTAGTAGTTCCATGATAATGTATTACAGCAAAAAAAAAAAAAAAGACTTGCAATCACTCTAATTTATGAAAAATTACCACAATTTTCTGTTTTCATTTTCAAAATTTCAATTTTATGACTATCTAAGTTGAACTTGGAATATTATTATTAAAAATTAAATTTGAAATTTCGATCTTAATAGCAGTCTCAGTCTGATTTAATCATCCAAGTTGTAATCGAAACAAAGCACACCCCCGCTCAATTAATAATCATAAAACCAGCTTCCATCGTCATATTTTTTGATTAATAACCATAGTGGCATCTACAGGTCAATATTTATTAGGCTGATATATAGTAACATATGAAACTATACTGATCAGATTAGTATAAATCGTAGTAAAATAGTGCTGCTGGGCTAAAATCTATACATAATTATTAAATAGCAATATAACCTCTATCTATCAAACTATAGCCTAGTGCGATGAGACTAATGAGGCTAAAAATACCTGCCAAAAATATTGATAGAATGATAATCTCAACAGCACTTTAGCTTTCAGATTCTAATACATCAAGTTCAAAATAAAACCTCCTGCCTTTCACTATTTATCAGTTTTTATTGATTTGAATTCTTGAATTGGTAAGTTTCGTCGATCAGTAACCCTCTGTATACTACCAACTTGACTAATCCTCCTCAACCTTTTGAATCTATCAATTTGCTTCTTAAATTTACTATTATAACAGTTATACGTATCTATAGCTATATGTCAAGATTAGTTCAATATTTCTGATCGAATCTCGCAAAAAAAAAAAAAAAAAAGGAAATCGCTGTGTATACATATTAGCCTTCCGGATTTTGTAACTATCTCACATCGTCGATATAGTACTATCACCAAAAGGTCTTCTTAATTTCATAAAAATTGGCCCTGATTCTCTCATCGGTTTTTTTTTTTTTTAATTTTTGTTCTTTTTCTTAAAAAATTCGATTTCTCATCATCATGTAAATTCTTCAAACCATCCATCCATTGTTAGACGATTCTATCAAAAATAATATAATACAACTTCAAGCACTGCTGGGTTGAAATAATGATACATCGGAAATGTAAATTGATCTAAGCTGTTAATTGATCGATTTAAGCTGATTGAATCGTTGTAATCCGATCAATCGAGTCGGCGAGATTTTTAAGATCCATTGTTGTTCAGGCTTTGAGTGAGATCGATCTCAGATGGATCACACTCTTTTTAACAGCTAGCTGGTGTGGTTTTCGATACTTTGATATATAATTTGCTGATGATGGATGATATTATTTACATTGTTACTGATGCTCGGCTGAACAGTTGATATTCCTTTTCAACAACATTTCTGAACCGAAATCATCAATCTCATTTTGAATCGTTCTAGGAAAGATTTTGAGATTTAAAATTGTTGATTCATGATAGCCTGTTAGTAGCAAAAAATCAAAAAAAAATAAACAGAAAAAAGCATCCTAATATTGCAGACTCAATTTAGATTAGGAATATAGTGATTCAGGATTTGTGAACTTTTCTGAATACGATAGATCAGATTCAATTATTTCAAGATACAAGATATCAGGTCTATAAAACTCCCTTTTCCGAATTGAAAAGCTCCTTAATAAGATGCTCATACTATATTATACAATTTGCAAAAGTATCATCTTAATTTCTACTCAATTGTAATAATTTATTACATTATACTTTTCCCTCCGTACTCACTTTGTAATCACTTATTGCTTTTTAATGACAAACCGGTTGGTTCGAAGCTATAATACTGCAAGCTTCTTCGCACACAGTCTGACGCAGCTGGCATGGATACGCACGCATACACGCACTGTGCACGTACAACTATATATATCCAGAGCTATCGATCATACGGCCGACCCGATATATACAGTATTCATGGTTTCTTTTTCCAACATTATCGATTTGATCGACCCAAATTTTAGATTTTGTAAAGACAGAGTAGATTCAATATTTTCTTATTATGTTTATTTTTTGCTTTTTTACGTACGTGTGGCTTAAGCACACACATGCTCTATTTTTTTTTTTTTTTTTTTTTTTTTTATTTCGATCTGTTCAAAAAAAAAAAGTATCACGCTTGTACTCCATTGAAAAGGGTACCTTACGCTTATAATATCTTTTCTACTGCGATCGCTAGCAGCACAGCACAGAAGAAGAGTTTGTATAAGTGAGAGAATAATAATCCAGGACCCTGGCGCTCCTTTCCTCTTTTCTTATTTATTTTTTCTATCAGGCTTGTATATTTGCTTTTGTTGATCAGAGATAGAGGTAATTACAATCTCGACCTCTTTTAAGGTGCGGTGCGGTGCAGTGTAGTGTGCACAGTGATGGGGTCAGCTTTGAACTATAGTACAACAATCTAAGATGAAAATTTCGAATCGCATTGATGCTAAAGGTGAGAGGTTGAACTGGCTATAACCTCTCTATCTATCTCCCACTTGAGGGATACTGTTTTTGGAAATCTGGTTTACCAGATTTATATACTAACTTATAACTTATAACATGTGTTTATGTTTTTTTATTCCATGAAAATATATAATTATCCATTAATCCTGAAATTATTCTTTTTTATTTTTTTTAATTCCAAGTTTCTGTTTCTCTCTTTTTTCTTACTTTTTTAGTTTTCATATCAAGTTATTTATTATAGACAGTGATTGATACCAAAATTTTACTAACTATTAGCATCTCAACATAGAAACCGAAGAGAGAAAAAAAAAAAGGACATTAAACTACAACAACAGACAATCAATTAACAACCAAAAAAAAGATTTCTCGTCATTGTCATCATCATAGTAATTATTTAATTGCGACGATTATACCTGAGCTGGACTCCTCGGATCATAAAACCAACATATATAATCCAATCTTACAAGCATAACCATCATCGATCGTATACACCTTATAAATAACACACAATGACAAAGTAAGTACCTAACCCTTTCGATCTGAAGTTGCACAAGACAACAAGAAACCCCTTTTCATCATTATCAATGACTAACATAAATAGTTTAACTTTTGCTCCATATCCTTCAACCACCACAAATATTACTAACAATTTATCTTCATCACCAACATCAAATTCTATTTATACATCACCAGCTACCTCTCCAGTAGCTCCAAGAAAAAAAAGAGGTAGACCACCAAAAAAACCACCAATTGACCAACAATTAATGACTACAACACCATTTGTTAGTGTTCGAAGCTCAATGCCTGAACAAATGTCACATTATTCTTTTCAATTCGATTCAAATACTTATCAAACTCCAAGAAAAAAGAGTAAACCTTCTCCAATAAATTCATCACCACCAGAGGCTTCTACTACTACTACTACTACTGCTACTACTGCTACTAATAGCACCACCACTAAAACTATTACTAACAAAAATGATCATAACTTACTTTCACTAGATAATCGATCTCACGTAGATCCTTCTTTAATTTTTGATCAATCATTTAACTTTAATAACTCTCCTCGTTTACCTCATACACCAAGTTCAAAAAGCTTTTGCTCAATAGTAACAAATAGTTCTCCCTTATACCCTATTATTTATCAGGATGAAAATATTCCACCTCATTCAACTAATACTAACCATACAGTAGCAGGTTATGGATTAGATACATTTGATGAGTTCCCATTAGTCCCTCCAAGTGTTCATCAATCTGCATTAACTAACTCACTAAATTCTTCAATTACTGCTAATACTAATAATAACTATCAACAATCTGTCCAACAAGCTAGATCATATTCAATGCCATTAAACCAAATACCACAACAATATTTAAATACTGCAGTTAATAATAATAATATGAACAGCCCCGGTGGACCTGCAATGACACCTGCTCCAACTCCACCAAAATCTTCAATATCAAATGCTTCAACAAGAAAAGCAATTTGTGAAAGACGAAACAACTCAAGTTTAAAATTACAAAGATCTCAATCAATGAAACGAATGTCTTCAAATGGCCCATTATCTGCTCCTTTAACCAATTCTTCTTCAATCAATAATAACTTAAACTCATTAACTAGTGTACCATTAACCGCACCAATTCGGTCAACACCATTACAAAGAACACGATCAATGAAACGAAGAGTTAGTTTAAATATTAATACAGATGGTAGAGCAGTTATTGAATTAAATGAAGATGATGAATTACCTGATTCATCTAATGATAAAAACACTGATACAATAAAGCCACAAGATACTTGTTCATTTAGTAGTGAAACAATGACTAGAACTCAAACGGCACCTGCATACCCACAATATAGTCAATTTTCACAATATTCTCAAGTTAAAACAATTTATGATCAAAATGTGGATTATTTAAATGATAATGCTAGAAGAATGTCATTAGAATCATTATTTCCAGAATTATCTCCACAACCTTCAAATGTTCCATTATCATCATCAACTACAACCACAATTGAAGCATCCTCACCACCAGATTTTGATATTAATGATCAAGAAGATTTTGAACAAGATATTGATATAAAAAATGATGCTAGAGATGCATTGAAAAAGGCATTAGATGTTAGAGCTGTTGATCAGTATGATTTGAGTTTCCCATTAGAAGAATTTTCATGTATTTATTAATAAAATTACTTGCTCATGTATTTAATCTTTTGTGTAGTATGTTCCTTGTAGCCTGATCTCTATAGTGTATTGGTAATAGCAAGAGTGATGATAATTTAAAGTTTATCGTACTTGGTTTATTATAAACCTCCGCTTGAAAACTTTAAATTAACTGTGGAAAAAGAACGTGCGTCTCCGCGCCAACATATATTTGGTGTAGTTAGCACTACATATGTCTAAATGTAAAACCGCACCATCTTTTTCCAGTTGTAAATAATTTTTTTTTTTCGAAAAAATCCAATACTTTGGTACGCATTCTCTTTTATCCCTTAAAATATAAATAATTAGAAAAAAAAAAAAAAAATCAACAAAACATTACCACTGTTGAAAACTATTCCGGTCATTTAAAATATTATTTACCAAGTTACAAGAACTGAAGACAGAAAAAAAAAAAAAAAAAAGATACCCCCACTATAGATAAAAGAGAAAGATAGAGAAAAGGGAAATGCCCAAAAAAAATATAATGGATGATTTATCAATAAGCATACCAACAACGGAACCTTCACATTCAAGTCATTATAGTTCTAGTCAATCTAGTTCATCCCCTGGTCCAAATTCACCTGCAGGCAGTGAATCTGGATCAACTGCATCTTCATCAGTTGGACCTCAAGTATCTTATAGACGACATTCAAGGAAAAGAAGTTCACAAGTTTTGATTCCTCCAATTCAACCTAGAAGAAATTCAAGTGATAACGACGATAGTGATTCTGATGAGGGATACTTTAATGATAAAGGAATATTTATAGATTCATCAATGAAAAGAAAAAATACTGTTACAGGTGATACATTAGCTAGTGGTGCTACATCATTAATTATTGGTCAAATGTTTATAAAGATTATGACTTTTATGGTTAATCAAGCATTATTAAAATTTGTTGATCCAACTTTATTTGGTATTAATGCTCAATTAGAATTATTAGTGAATACTATATTATTTTTTTCAAGAGAAGCAGTTAGATTAGCAACTCAACGACAATCTTTAACTCATAAAACTACTGATACTTATAGATTTGAAGGTGGGGTAGTTGAAGGTAGTATATCAGGTACTATTCAACAAGTTATAAATATTGGATATTTACCTTTAATAATTGGGATTCCAATTACTATTTTATTAAGTATATTTTATGGAACTTATAGTAATGAAAGTTTAATTACTATTGGGATTTTTGGTTTTGCAAGTATAATTGAATTAATTGGTGAACCATGTTTTGTATTATCTCAATTACAATTAGATTTTAAAAAAAGAGCTTATTATGAATCTATTAGTACAGGTACAAGATGTTTGTTAACATTTTTATTAGTAATTGCAGCAAACAGAACAGATTTGGGTCAAGAAGGTGGTGTTATTGCATTTGCTATTGGACAATTGGCTTATTCAACTTGTTTAACTGGGTTATATTTAATTTATGGATTTTCAGAATCAAGACATAAACCATTTAAACTAATACCTCAAATGGCTTGGAAAGATGAAACAACTACAACAAAAAAGGCATGGTTTGATCCAGAAACAAAAATTTTGGCGACTTCATTATGGTTACAAACAGTGTTTAAACATTTATTAAGTGAAGGTGATAAATTATTAGTTGGTGCTGTATTATCAGTACAAGATCAAGGTGTTTATGCAGTAGTTTTAAATTATGGATCATTATTAGCAAGACTATTATTTTTACCAGTTGAAGAATCATTAAGAAATTCTTTTTCCAAATTATTAAGTAATCCAATTACAATTCAAGATACTGAAAATTCAATTTCAATGTTATCAACTGTATTAAGATTATATAATTATTTATCAATTTTGGCAATAATTTTTGGTCCAATTTGTTCACCATTTTTATTAACTCAATTAGTTAGTAAATCATGGTCAGAATCTGAAGCACCCCAAGTTTTGGCATTATATACTTGTTATATTCCATTTTTGGCATTAAATGGTACATTAGAAGCATTTGTTCAATCAGTTGCTAGTCCAAAAGATATCAAATTACAATCAAAAATTATGATTGGATTTTCATTAGGTTATGGAATTGCAGCAGTAATTTTAATGAAAGTATTGGATTTGGGAGCAGAAGGATTAATTTATGCTAATATGATTAATATGATTTTAAGAATTATTTGGTGTATTCATTTTATTGGTAAATATTATGAAAAAATTGGTACAAAACCTATAACAAAATGGACTTGGGTTATTAAAAGTTTACCAGATAGATTAGTATGGATTATTAGTGGTAGTTGTTTTGTTCTTGCTTATTATAAAGTTGGTAAATGTCAGAATTGGGCTGATTTAGTATTATGTGGGATGATGGCATTGGGGTTGTTGGTTGTAATGGTTTATTGTGAACCTCAGTTGTTACAACAAGGGGTTGATAAGTTGTTGCAAAAGAGAAGACCAAGTTTTAGTACTAAATTGCAAACACCTTCAACTGAAGTTATCCTTGAAGAAGATCAAAAGACAAAGTAATAAAAAAAAAATTAAAAAAAAGAAAAAACATAGCTCTATTGATATAGCTTTTGCATAATTTTTATAGTCTAGTGCATTAATTTATTTGAATAATAAGAAGTTTTTTTTTTTTTTTTTTTTAAAAAAAAAATAGTTAGTAATGCAAAAATATATTAGTAGTGAAAATAAATAAATAAATTATATAGAAGTCCTACATAAAGGACAAGAAGGGGATTGTTTCAACCATTCCAATAAACAATCATAATGCAAAGTATGTTTACATTTTAATTGTGACAATTTTTCATCATTTGTCATTGATTCTCGACATATAATACAATCACCATTATAAACATTGTTCTTTTCTTCTTGATGATTATATAGTTTAATAACCGAACCTAAATGTTTATTTCGAATTAAATCCCGAATTTTAGTAATTGAAATTCTTAATGATAAATAACTTTCTCTAAAAATATGCAAAGGAATACAAAAATTCACCAACAAAACCCCACTGAAAATAACATACATTGTTAATTTTATCAAATCATTAATTAATTTTATGACCCCCAAGTATTTGAAATTTGGTATTAAATAATTAAAAGTAGTTGCAATCAAATTATTATATAATATAGCCATTTCAAAAGTTATAATAATTGTCATAATTGAACATTTTTCTTGAGTTGCTTGAGTTATCAAATACCTTAACCATTGTATATCATTAAAATGTAATAAACCAAAAAATATAAATAATTTATATTGATCTTTAGTTTGATGAACAGTTTCAACTCTTAATGCACTTAACCAATGGAACCATTTTAATGACATGAACATTGCCAAGATCCCAATCCATTGTAAATTTAATGCTTCATGGGTTACTATTAATGCTACAACAACTTCAACTACTGTATATGCAACTCTTGATGTTAAACTCTTCATTTCTTCTTTTTTTAAAGGTCCAAAAAATACTTGTTGGATTATTCTTGATATTGCTACTAAACATATTAGTGCAATATTATATGCAAATAATGTACTGGGCTGTGCCTGTAATATCGTGTTATACTTGTATATCATCTTTTATTGTTTCTTATATCACATTAATGGTTGTCAGAAAAGTATGTATGAGCAAAGGATGTTTTTATAAATATAATTCATGAAAATAAATAAAACCGCGAGTGACAAAAAGTGGTGTGGTTGATATTAACAAGTTTTTTTTTAATGATCAAAAATAATAAAAAAGGGAAGAAAAAAAAAAGAGAGACAGCCTTACCACTCACTACTGGTACTGTACAGTTTTGTCTTTCTGATACAAGAAAAAATTATAAGCATGATGACCAGGAGGCTTTTAGCTCTCTGTTTATGCGGGCGTTAGTAACAAATAAAGCGATCCCTTTTTTTTTTTTAAGCCTGTGAAATTCAAGTTGTTTGTAAGAAAAAGCTTAAATTCGATGCATGAAAGTTTAAGAACTGAATATCTGGTTACTCTGGAGACGATGATGCGCCCCACTCGTCATGTGACTGATAAAGTAACGTGACTGAAACAACGTGACTTGTCAATTTTTTCACTCTTCCTTTATGCCATGGATGGGTTGTACGTTGTACCACTGGTACTTTTTATCTCTTCAATTAATGAGCCGCTCCGTTATAAAGTCGAACGGATCAACACAATGGGAGCACGAAAAAAATTTACCGTTTGATAAATAATTTTTCATGCAAGTGTATAATTAGATACGCTTTAATCTTAAATCATAAAATTTTATCTCCAAAATAAATCCACCCTCCACACATTCACACTCATACACTTTAAAACAATACAACCATGGGGAAGAAAAAAAATTTTAGAAACAAGGGTGGTCGTCAAAGAACTGGTGCACCAAAAACTTGGACTACAATTGAAAAAGAAAATGCTGAATGGGAAAACTATTACAAAAGTCAAAATTTGATTCCAGAAAATGAATGGGATGAATTCAAAAAAGCATGTCAAACTACTTTACCATTAACTTTTAGAATCACTGGTGGTAAAAAGCATGCAATTGATGTTAGAGAAAGTATGGTAAATGATTATATTCCTCATTTAAATAATATTGAATGGGAAGGTGAAAAAATCCCTGCACCGGAACCTATTGAATTTTATCCAGACAATTTAGCTTGGAGTGTTAAAGTTAATAAACAAGTTATTAGAAAAAATTCTGAATTTGCAAGATTTCAACGATTTTTAGTTGTTGAAACTGGTGTTGGTAATATGACAAGACAAGAGGCAGTTTCAATGATTCCTCCATTGTTTTTAGAAGTTGAATCGCATCATACTGTTTTTGATATGTGTGCAGCACCAGGATCAAAAACTTCACAATTAATTGAATCTTTACATCAAAATACTACTACTCCAACTGGATTTATTGTTGCAAATGATGCTGATTATAGAAGATCTTTTATGTTAATTCATCAAATTAAAAGATTAAATACTCCAAATTTAATTGTTACAAATCATGATGCTTCATTATATCCAAGAATTCAAACCAATATGTATGGTAAACCAGAATATTTGAAATTTGATCGAATTTTATGTGATGTCCCATGTAGTGGTGATGCAACAATGAGAAAAAATACTGAAATTTGGAAAGATTGGGGTGTTGGTAATGGTTTAGGTTTACATTATATTCAATGTAATATTTTACAAAGAGGTATTCAATTATTAAAACCAGGTGGTAGATTGGTTTATTCTACTTGTTCTTTGAATCCTATTGAAAATGAAGCAGTTATTGCTGAAGCTTTGAGACAAAATCCTGATATTATTAAATTAGTTGATGTTTCTGATAAATTACCTGGATTAAAAAGATTCCCTGGTGTTAGTAAATGGAAAGTTCAATCAAAACAAAAGAAATGGGTTGAAAAAGGAGATGATGATTCTATTTATAAAAGTTGTTTCCCACCTTCTGATGAAGAAGCTGAAACTTTTAATTTGGATAGATCTGTTCGAGTTTATCCACATCAACAAGATACTGGTGGGTTCTTTATTGCTGTTTTTGAAAAACTAGGTGAAGAAATTATTAATAAAAAACGGGAACAATCTAGTCCAAAAGCTGAACTACCATCATTAAAAAGATTCAAATCTTATGACGCTTCAACTGCTCAAAAAGCCGAAGATGTTGCTGAAGCCGTTGATGGTGCTTTAGCTTCTGATGGGTATGAAACTAATAATAATAATGAAGAAGAAAAAGAAGAAGAAGAAGAAGAAGAAAAGAAAGAAGTTAAAAAGGATAAATTACCAAGAGATGCGAATGAAGAACCATTTAAATTTTTACATACTAAACATGAAGTTTTGAATAGTATTTGGAAATTTTATGGTATTGATGATCAATTTAAAAGAGAAGCTTTAATGGTTAGAAATGAAACTGGTGATCCAGTTCGAACAATTTATTATGTTGCACCACAATTAAAAGAAATTTTAATTGCCAATGAATCAAGATTAAAATTTGTTCATGCCGGGATTAAAATGTTTACTCAACAAAAGAATGAAGGACCATGTAAATGGAGAGTTCAATCTGAAGGTTTGGAAATTTTATATCCTCATATTAGTAATAATAGAATTGTTGAAGGTGATTTAGAAATGTTAAGATTATTATGTGAAGTTCCTTTCAATAGATTTGATGATATTAGAAAATTAAATGAATCTTTCACCACTAGTGTTGAAAATTTAGGTGATGGTTGTGCATTTGTTAAAGTTCCTTATAAAAATGAAGATTTGGTTTATCCTATTTGGAGAGGTAGAAATAGTGTTAATATTATGTTACCAAAAGAATATACTGAAGAAATCATGCATCGAATTTTTAAAGTTGAAAATGTCAAATTAAAGGCTGTTAAAGATACTAAAGATAAAGAAAATAAGGATGATGATGTTAATAAAGAAGTTGAAGGTGAAAAACAAGCCGCAACTGAAGAAGTTGGTAAAGAAAGTGAACAAGTTGTACCAGAAGAGTCTACTGAAAGTACTGCTGCTGCTGCTGCTACTAATGAAGAAGAAGAAAAGAAGGAAGAAGGTGTTGAGGAGTCTAAAGAATAAATATGGTTTTTTTGCTAATTTTTGTTTTAATTTTTGAGTTATATATGTTTATACTGTAATGATATGATATTTATACTATAGAACGATTTTGCAAGTCTCCAAACATGCATCTATGTGTGTGCTGTAGTATAATGAAATGGAACCTAATTGGGTTGATGTATTGTATTTAGGATGGAACCCCATTTCAGCGTAATCAGCATGTCTTATTCAACCGGATAGTTGAAGTGTATTTCCCCTATTATACTACAGTGTTTATACTATAGATATTAATTGTTTCATTTTTGATAGTTATCACGTTCGGTATTATCTTAAAGCTGCTGAGTTTTTATAACCTTAATTGAGCTTTGGCATATGATTCCGCATTGATCAGTAGTCTTTTTTTAACTACCTAATTCAAAAGTGGGGTATTAAACAACTAAGTTCATTCTGTAAATTCTTAGTTATAGGATATTGTACCAAGTTCTTGTATTATAAAGGAAAAAGCATCATCCTGCAGTTTAATAAATGTATAGCTAGCGTGGACCTTCCGTATGATGTATCAAAATACTAGATTAGTACTAGCGTCAATGACTAAACCCATAGCGAACTGGTAACGGAATATGCATATTCAGATCAAGATGTATGATTTTTAAAAACGTTTCATTATTATTCCCAAATTATATACCTCGAGATTAGTCAGTTTAAAACAAAACATTGTATCTATACCTAAGGGATCTGGGTGCGGCTCAAGCGCTCGGCGGGACAAAAAAATAAAAAATTATCGCCATTGGTCACCAAAAAAAAATTAATTAATTAATTAACGCGACCCCTCCACTATTATTATTTACACACACACTATTACCTTATCTTCATCGTTTTCAATCTAGAAATCACTGCACAAATAAATGAATGAAAAGTAACAATACTTCTCAATCATTGTCATCTGACGATGACGATGATACTCAACCAGTTAATAATGGTGATAAAACTACATCAAATTCACCTAGTAGTAACAACAAAGATCCAAGTGTTTACTCGAAGTCTGGAAACTACCAGGACAAAAGTTCGCTACCATCTTCAAGCTCGCCATCATCAAGTTCATCTAGTCCAAATACTGGTAGCGTTGTTGCATTGGGTGATGATGAAGAGGATGGGTCACAAGGATCGTTGACTCAAAGGGTTTATTCTTCATCTTTGGGGTCACAAACTCAGTTGGTAAAGTCACCTCAAGATACAGAATCACAGAATTCTGAGCCTATACAATCTCAATCGAAGTACTCAGAAGTTTCTGACTTGCCACAACTAACACAAATGCCACCCCTAACGCAATTATCACCAAGAGCACAACCCTCACAATCATCACAATTATCTCAACCATCACAACTATCACAAAGCTCGCAAGTTTCAACTTTCAAACCTACAAAACGGAACAGATCAGAAATTGATCACGACGACGAAAATAATAATATTGACTCTGAGCAATTGCATAAAAAAATTCGATTAGACAGCACAAACAACAACAACAATGATTCCCAAGAGAGTCAAAAGAATCAAGACATTCCAATTGATAAAGTCAATTTTATCATTCAGCAGGACCTTGAAACTGATATCTCAGATTCAGATTCCCAGCTAGATTTTGAACCAAATGCTCATGCAGAATCATCAGACGATGAATACAACCATCTGCTGCAAGACACAACTTTATCGACTACTTCATCAACTTCCAATTCGCCATCATCATCTTCCAAAAATAAAACAAAAAAGCGTACATTTTTCAATGTTTATGAAGCAGCAGCTCAGAAATATAAATGGAAAAAAACTGGTGGATGGGCAAGAAGAATTGATGAAACCATTGAACCTACATACACCTCATCTGAATCAATTGGTCCAGATACATTACTTGATAATTTATATTTGAGGTTTATAAGATATACAAATTTAAAAAATGAAAATAATAATAATAATTCAAAAAACAAGTATTATCAAAAACGAGAATTCGAACCTTCAGAAGTATCAATGAATGATGATAAGGAATTGAAATATTTACCTGATAGTAATTTATTAGAAGCATTGCATTATTATGTTGGTAGATACTATTGTTATAAAGGACGAGAAGATGCATTGGGTAGTTTAGATGAGACTGCATTGTTAGCTTTAGGAGTTGTAGTTGAAGAGCAAGTGAAAGATTTGTTAGGTAAGAATGGTCATTTGTTGTATTGCAAAGGTAATGGAGATGTAGGGGTTGATACTGATTATGAGAATAATACTGATGAGAGTGAAGATGAAGTGGATGATGGAAGTAAGAATGATGATGTTAATGAAGTGGATGATGAGGTAGATGATGAAGTGGATTATTTGACCAATCTTGACCTTGACTTTGATGAAGGATTAAAGAACGAAATAGATGAAAATAGTGAAAATGATCAATAAACCAATAAACCGCATGAAAATTGATACTACCAATACGAATGCATTAAAAAAAAAAAAAAAAACTTTGAATAGATAAATTATTATTATTAATTATACTAACTAGTTAGAGAAAAACATATTTCATTATTACATTAAAACAAGAACTTGAACAAACAAACACAGAAAAAAAAAAACTACCCACATTTAATAAAATCAACCTTTTTTGAAAGATGGAGGAGGGAAAGCTGGAGGGTTATAATTATTCAACTCAATATCATTATTCCCTCTTGCTGCTCCCGATCTTTCAGCATTCTGTTGTGCTTGAGAATAATAATCATTTGGTGTAGCAACCCCACCAGTTGGAGTACCATAATTACTTGTACTTTGATGGCCTGGAGGTGGACCACTAGGAGGGGCATACCCACTACCTTGTTGCTGCTGTTGATAAGGACCTGGGTTTACAGGTGGTTGATAAGTATTAGCAGTTTCAACAAAATTACCATTAGCATCATAGTACCCTGCATCATTAGCCCCAGTATGTGGGTTGTATGGAGGTGCAGAATTTGCAGCAGCAGCAGCACCTGGTGGCATATCTTGACCATACTGTTGTTGTGATTGGAAATAAGATGGTGGAACCATCCAACCTGTACCTGCAATTGGCTGTTGACCTCTTTGAACTCTTCTTCGAGATTGGTTACATGTACAAAAAAATAATAAAACAAATACAAATACAATGATCCCTAGTAAAACCCATCGACCCCAATCATACCATCTTGAGGTGCCGCAATCGTCGTATAATGAATTACAGTAATATCGTTTAACTATCTGTGAATAATCGATTATCATGTTGGTGCACTATTCGGTGTGTGTGTGTGTAAATACTTTTAATAATTTACTGTTTTATCAGTCGTCTTGATTATACCTCTATAGTTCTAATCGATCTAATCTATCTCTCTACCGGCCTTTATTATTCGTTTGGTAGAACTTAAAAATCTAAAATCTATGTCGTACTATATCACCAAAAAAAAAATTTATAAAGCCTAAACAAATCGTTTTAGAATTTCTTGTTTACTCTTGTTGATATATACCAATTCGTTTACTTTTCCTTAGCTTAATTCTCAAGAAGAAAACCCAAAAACTAACAATCCAAAATGTACTTTTTGTAAATAAATTTAAAAGTGTAAAGTTTAAAAAAAAAAATTTATGATGAAAAACAGAAAAAAGTTAATAACTAGTGTTGTCTATTTTTTTTTTTTTTTTTTGTTTTTTGTTGTTTTTAATTTGATCGATCACTACTGTGGATATATATATACCTGAGGGATTGATAGATCCTTGACAGCGATGATATTAAGCATGGAAGTGTGGCGAGCAATACCGTACTGTCCCGGGACGGTAAACTAATCACTCATGCTTAAATATGGGCTTGCTCTGCGAGCAGCTTGGGAAGGTTGCGCCCTAAAAAAGTTTCTTGTTCTTGGTATGCATAACAGCCCCCCAGAAGCATCCCCAAAGATGGCGTTTAAGCCCGCGGGGTAACAAGTACACTATAGTCTATATAACGAGCTACCATGGCAGTAGGTGAAGCGGCTGGGCTTGTTAGTTAGTGGCCAAAAAGTGCAAGGCGCATGCATAGGAAAGTGAATCAAGTGGTCTGGGCTCTGACATCAGATTCTAAATTATCCAAAGCTAATCTACCATTGGCATCCAATTGTAGGTACAAGTACAAGCCGAGTGCACGTAGGGTTTGGCTTGTTTTGACTCATCAGGGCGTTCGTTCTTCAAGTCGTGGTGTTTTGATAAAAACCCTTCCGTATTTCAAATATTTGGTTTCGAAAGACTATAGTTTATGTCAAACTTTAAAGTACTAAGTACTATTCTATGGATGAATGTCGTGATCATCAGGGTATCTTATGAGCTTTTTGAATTAGATAATACGTAAGGGTAGGAAAGCACTACGAACCAACTCGTGATGGGGGCTGATTATAAAATGTCTGATACTATGGATAGAGTCAAAATTAAAACAATGTTATAAACAATTTTGTTGTAAATAGGAGTGTGATGAGAATTTTCTGGTTTATTAATTACAATGGCATGGTTATTTCGATCGTGTTCGTGATATGAGTTTAAATACTATAAATGCAATGACTAGGATCTTCTCGAATTAGTTTGAAATTTTAAGCTGAGACTGCAGGTGTGTTTTTGTCGGAACATTTTGCTGATCGATCAATGGCCAGTTTGAAGCTGTAATACACTGCACTTAAGGCTGTGGGACAAGATAGGTTCAATTGATCGTTTTGTTATAGTTTTAAAAGGTAATTGCACATGTGCAACGCTTAAATGTATTCTTTGATCAGCAAAGTTTTTTACACCTATCCATAGTATAATAACTTGCAATCTGATTTAAGCTTGAGCAAGCAGCTAGGTACGTAGGATAATTATGCTGTCTGACATAAATTAAAGTATACAACAAAATATAATTTAAATCATCTGGTGTTTTTTTTTTTTCTATTGATTTTGACTTTTTTATAAGTTCATTTTGTTTAGAAAAAACCCAATTGATAATCCTCGTAATAATGGTGCTTTTAAAGCTATTTTATAATATTCATTTACAGTAATGCGATTTCAAAA
Organism: Blastobotrys buckinghamii (nom. inval.); assembly: GCA_030579975.1. Taxonomy (NCBI): domain Eukaryota; kingdom Fungi; phylum Ascomycota; class Dipodascomycetes; order Dipodascales; family Trichomonascaceae; genus Blastobotrys; species Blastobotrys buckinghamii (nom. inval.). The sequence goes on from JAKTSB010000017.1 coordinate 94,270, forward strand.
GCTTTCAAAAGAGGTAAGCCCATCCATGTGCATGCTGCAGCCGGCCTTACTGTGGTTATACGATTGTTATATTATTGTGATTCCTGATTTCTGTATTGTGATCGAGCTCTAGCTTTTTCAAGATGAGGCATATATATATTTCCTTAATTTGAAAATTGGCCATATGTTTATTAAGTTCTCTAATAGATCCAAGTTTTTATTATAAAGAAAGAATGCATTTTTTTTTAATCTTTCAATTCGACTAGTTTATAAATTAAATAACTAAATTGGTAATAGTGCTAATTCTTTTCCCACCTGATAATATTTACCAACTTTAATTATTTAATCTTTTCTCTTTTAAAATTCTATTTCAGTAGTTTCAGTAATTGCTAATTAACAACTTTTTAACGTTATTTATTTAATTCATTTATTATAACATATTTAAAAACATTCTTGGCCTCGATCGGTACCATGATTTATTTACTATAGTATACTATAGTAATGTGACTTCAAATTTAATATATATCTTTCGTTAGTTCATTCAGGTCGTACACTACAGTAACAATATACCCAAACCACTCGTTGGATTTCTAGTGATAACTCTTCAAAATTAGGTCATTAGAGGTAATTTGAAATTCTAGAGGTTAGTTATTTAGTATACACTTTGTGAGATTTTGAAAAAAAAAAAAAAAGGTTTGTTAAGAGAAGAAAATATTCCTATAGCGGTTGATAGAAACTTTTAGTTAACAATTGTAATGAAATCTTTTGAGCCTTAAATATTTAATTATGCATAATATATACCCCCATGCATGCACGAAAACTAACAACTAGCGCACTTATTAAGGATTACAATGAGAGAAAGCACGGTATTAGTAGCTATTCCTTAGTGTATTTCGATCGTATAAGGTATTTTTTGTTTTTATCGGTCGATCATGGTTCATGTTTGACTTTTGTATGTGCACATGTGGAGATTAACCAATTGCAATGAGCACCATATATCGACCTTATATATTGATATATTTAGCTGGGGGTGATTGACTGAAGATGGCATGGTGTATCTAAAGAAGTGCTTGAGATGACTGTTGTGGTAAGTATGGTTATTGAGGGGCACGAGACGGTAATAAGTAAGGCGGTTGGGATGCTGGAGGATGGTGAGTATATATAGTTGAGCCGCAGATGCATGGTTTGGTTGATGCATGGTAGTGGTATGAACGTTTGTGGTGGTGGAGAAGGAGGAAGTGAGAAAAACGTTTTTGGTTGCTGCTGCTGAAGGTTACATTGGATACTCAGGTGAAGTATTAATTCAAAATATGATCTTTATGAATGAAAAAAAAAAAAAAGAGATAATAGACACTAAAACTATAGCAACACACTCAAGTGAGCTCAGAGTTTGTACTTTTGTTGTGAACTTGAAAACCTTATAAGAAAACCTTTTGCGTGGATTCGGATCGATTCACTATAAAAAAAAATGAGCTTTTTTTATACAAAGTTTGTATACTATAACTAATACAAGATTCGTTTCCACCTCTGAATATATATACAAATTTCTACACTGATCCTGTACAATTACTTGAATTCATTCAAATCTAGATTATTTAGTAATAGCAAAATTTTTTGCAGCAGTAATAAACGATACGAATCCATCAATAAGAAGTGTATTGTTCAAATATACAATATTAAGGATTTCCATTAGGTGCACGAGTATTCTAGCGCAGTAGCATATGCTTATTAAGTTCTATAGTTCTCTGTAGTGTCTTTCACTAACTAAAACCTGAAGATCAACAGAAAAACTCAAGTCTCATTGTTTTTAAAAACTTCTAGTATGAAAATCTTTTTATCAAAAAAAAAAAAAAATATTTCCAGGGGTGGTGAAGAAAGGTTTCAGTCCCGCCGCATATCGAACGGCTACGCACCAATGATCATCGCATTGGACTCTCTCAAATGTTAACGTATTCTACAAATGGTATAGAAAAATCATTTAATAAAAAAAATAATTAAATATTAGTATATAAAGGTCATCATAAAAAATTAAACAAAACAAAAACAAAAAAAAAGGTAACAAAAAATAATACAAAGAATAAAAAAAAATATCTAACATCCCCCCTTCCCCCGCGCTTCTCACTAGCTCTCATTAAAAATTACTGTCTTTCTAAATCACTTATTCCACTCTGTTTTCTAGCATTACTACCATGACTCATCAAACTTCTAGCAGTCGTCAATTCATTGATTTCCATTGACATTCTCATACCTTCTCGACTAGCTCTTGCAGCATCATCTCTCCAATTATTAGCAGGTGGTTGTGGTGCAACAGGTACAAAGCTACTATCATTACTATCATCATCACCACCACCATATCTTGAACTTGTGGTTACTGAAATTGGTTCATTATTAATTTGAACTGCTTTTGCATCTAATTCTTCTGGTGATAATTCTTTCAAATAATCAAATTTCCCCTTTTTAATTTGTTCTCTAATAATATCAACATCATATGGTAAATACATCTTTTGATATGCTTTACAAGCAAATCTTGGTAATAAACATACAACAATCGCTAATAAAGTATTAGCCCAAAATTGTAAAGTACCATAAATTTGTGGTGCAGCCATATAAAACCCTGCAGATGCTAAAAATTGTGTATAAATTCCAGTCCAAAAAAATACCAATGCACATGAAATAAATACAATTAACATAAATAACCAATCCCACATATACTCATTAATCATAACATATAAATTACATGCTACAATTGCTGAAGTGGCAGTGAAAACACCATAAGCTTCTCTATAATTAACTTGTCTACCATTAGTTGTAACAAATCCTCCATTATAAAATAAACAAAAACTGAAAAAATAACAAACTGCTGATTGATAAACCCCATCAATCATAAAGATCCAAAATTTTAAGTTGGTCCATTCTTTTCTTAAAATCCCTCTTCTATAAAGTTCTGGTACAACCATTGAAACTTTATCATTAACATCTTGATCTAAAAATCCCATAAAAATAACTGGTAAAGATGTAAATGCTAAATTAAACAAAGTAATATATGTATAATCAAATAAATATGATCCATCAAAAGAATTATGAACATCATACCAAAATAATGTTAAAGTAAAAACAACATTTTTATAAAATAAATTTGCTGTTAATTCTGCAACTCTTCTATAAGCCCATCTACCATGAACTAATAATAATCTTGATAAAAATTTAAATTGACCAAATGCATAATCTGAACTCATAACTGCTTGTCTACCTTCTAATCCTGCAATACCACATCCAACATCTGCTTCTGTAATCATTGAAACATCATTTGCACCATCACCAATTGATAAAGTCATAACATCTAACATTGTTTTAACTGTTGCAACAACTTGAGCCTTTTGTGATGGACTTACTCGACAACATAAAACACTCTTACACTGTTTACATAATAAAACAAATTTTTGTTTCAAATCATTATCCATAATAACTGATAATGCATCACCATCAATAACAACTGCATATTGTGAAGTTGGAGGTGAATGATCTTTTTTGGCTTTAATTAATTCTTCATCATTACCAATCATATTAAAATAATCTTTCAAATATTTATCCAATAAATTTTCAGCTTCTTGTTTAGTATTTTCATTCAATTGTAAAACTAATAATTCCATTTGATTATCTAATAAATTACAAGAATAACCAATATTAATAGCAGTTTCAACTTTATCACCAGTTAAAACCCAAATTTTAATCCCTGCTTTACCTAATAATGCAATTGAATCTGGTACACCTTCTTGTAATCTATCTTCAATAGCTGTACCACCAACTAAAAATAAATTCGTTTCAATTTCACTTGCAACTTGTTCCATTTTTTCATCTCGATCTTGTAATGCACTTGAAGCTTCATCATGTCTTTTGGCAAATTGTTCATATTCTTGTTCAGTTAAATTTTTTTCTGCAATACATAATGTTCTTAACCCTTCATTAGCATAAGTTTCTAAATTATCTGCAGTTGCTTGCTTTATTTCTTCTTGACCATCAGCTAATCTACTATAAACAATTGAATCAGCACCTTTACAAATTAATTTGATTTGATTTGTATAAGGCATTCTAACAATAACACTCATTCGTTTTCTTGTTGAATTAAATTCTAATGTTGTCAAAACTTCATATTCTTCAATTTTACCCAAAACATTCAATTCAACCCCTCTTCTTGTACGATCTTTTAATACAAATCCACAATCTCTTGCAGTATCAACTAATGCTTCTTCATCTGGTGATTGTGCTTTATAAGTTAAAACATCTTGATCATTTCTTTCTGGTAAAACACTATGACATAATGCTAAATATAACATGAATTTTCGAACTTCATTTTTTTGAAAATCACCACTAATAGCTTTATCACTCATATCTGCAATTAAATCACTTGATACAAATCGAATTCTATCTTCATTAAATTCTGGATTTTTATAAATTTCATTTAAATATTGTATCATTAATTGTTTATCTTGTCTAATATCTTCCAATGCTTCTTTACCGATTTTTTCACCATCATGACCTTTTCTTTTTAACATCCCAATCATTGCTTCTGTAAAAGCTTTACCATATGATTTACCATTAATTGTACATTTTCGAAATTCCATAACATTTTGTGTTAATGTACCAGTTTTATCACTGAAAATATATTCAACTTGACCCAAATCATCAGAAATTGACCATGATTTGGGAGTACATCTATAATCAATTGGTTCCCAATACATAAAAGTATCATTCCAAATAAAAAAGGCATGTAAAGTTTTGATAATTTCAATAGAAATATATAAAGAAATTGGAATCAAATTTTGTAATAAAATAACTGCTGCCCAAAATGTTACAATACCTGTAACTGGTGCAGTAGAACCAATTTGACCAAATTCAAAAAAAGTTGCACTTGAATTATCTTTATGAAAATAAATCCCATTAACTAAACCTGCAACAAATGCTAATAATAAAACAAAGATAAAATTAATAATAACATTAAAATTTAATTCTCTCATAATTCTTGATCTTTTTGCTGGAGTTTCACCAGTATTTAACATAACTTTTGAATCAGCACCAGTATAAACAGCAACACCAATAACCCAATCTGTATTTCTTAAAGTACAACCTCTTAATAATAAATTATTAATACTAATTGGTTCAGAACGATCTTCATAAGTAGAATTTGGATCATCCATATTTAAACGTTGTTTCCATTTAATAACCCCATTATAATTATATAAACCTTTATGAGGACCTTCACTTTCAATTTGAAAAATACATTGTTCTAAATCATTTGCATGTTTAATATTTGAACAAGCTCTTAATCCTTGTCGAACTTTTAAATTGGTTTCACCATCTAAATTTCTAGTTTCAATATAACATGCTCCATCTGGATCACTAGTTGATAATACTACTAAATCTGCTGGAAATTCTTCATCTTGTTTAATTTTAACAATTGAACCAAATTCAACTTGTTTCCAAAATTTCTTTTCAAATTTTGCATTACCTGTAGTTGATAAAGTTCTATCAAGAATACTACCATCTCTTTTATAATTTTCTTGTTTTTCTGGTAATGGAATATGATCACTATAATGACTATATCTTGAAGTTTGATAACTAATTGTTGCATGTAATGCATTTTCATCTCTATTTTGATCATATTTTGCCAAATCTTTTTCAGATTTTTTGAAAAATATTTTTAAAAATATTTTTATAATTGAATTCATAATACCACCCCAAAATCTGGTATTCCATTTTTTAAATTTTCTCCAATTTGATACATTATCTTCAACAACATTATTATTATCAATATTACCCAAAACTCTTGTAATGGTATTATTAACTTCACTATCTAAAGTCATTCTTCTATAATCTTCAATAGCATCTTTAATAGCTGTTAAAATAACAATAACAATAATAGGAACTGCTGCTAACCCTGGACTTACAACCCCGAAAATTGGAAATGCTGATAAAATTACAATGAAAAAAAAATAAATATTGGCAATATTATGAAATTGATGCCATAAATTGAGTGGTACAAAAGTTAATGGGGTATATTTAGTAGTTCGAACTTTATTTCGACAATAATGAACTTTTGGTAATCCAGTTTCTTCATCTAATTCATAAGGTGGTAATTTTTGATTGAAATATAATGTTCTTTCAACTGGTGGACCATTATCTTCAACTGGTGCATCAACTAACTGACTTAAACCTGGAACATATTGACTAACTTGACGAATTTTTAGACTAGTTTTTCTACTATTGGGTTTGCTTGATTTTTTACGTTTAATAGTACCAAATCTTAATCTTTTTGATCGTGGTTGTGAAGTTGTTGGGTTGGTATTTGCTGTATGGTATTCGGAATCTCTGGATTCATCTATCTGTACATGTTGGTTATGTTCTTCTATACTCGAACTGGCTCCTCCAGTATCTGATGTATGCATTCTATTATTCATTAGTTGAGTTCTTTTATGTGTTGCGATTCTTACGTTTTAAACTTTTTGCAAAGCTTTTCACAAAACTATAACCAAAAAAAAATATTTTATAAATTTTTTTTTTTTTTTTGTTATAGAGATGATTTAATCGACCGTTTGAAAATATAAAGACCAAATTTATCAAAGGTTTCGATTACAATATTAGTAGATAGTAGATTAAATCGAGAGGTTTTAATGTTTGATGATTCGAGAATAGTTGTTAAAGAAGAAAAAAATTAGGGAGACAAAAAAAAAAAAAAACAAAAAAAAAAAAGCGTTAGAGGTAAAACAGGATTATCCTGGTACAAGATAGAGAAGGATTTAATATTTAAAGTTGAAAAAAAAAAATTATTTTGACGGTTGCACACACACACTTGAAAAAAAATTCTTAGTCAACATTGTGTTAAAACACACAATCATAAACGCTTGGAGATGGATATTAACGATAAATGGTTCTAGCCGCTCCGAGCACACTGAACCTAGCTAAATGCGCTAGTGTAGACTATACAAACCTGCAAGAAGTTCTCAATATACAACACTATATATATCCTACATGGATTGTTGTCTCTATCATGAATGGATCATTACTGTAGTATACAAGCCATCTCATAATCCTGAAATTCTAGAACCAGAGATCGATGGTTCGCTTACTATACTATAGTACTATATATGGCCAGCACTTTACTCTATAGATTAGTAGAATCAAAATAGCGATTTGGAATCAATTAATTAATGCGTGGTGGAGATATCTAACTCCGAACTTCCATAAATTTCACCAAACAAGAGGAAAAAGAAATGGTTAAATGACAAATCACTGCAGATCCCCAAGCTTTAAATCTGATTGCATTAATTTATAAGCCGCTTGCTAGTTAAATCCGATCGACCAATAAGTTTTTGCAGCCATCGGTCAACTAAGTGCGAGCGGTTGTGTCGATCAGTCCGATCGGTCGCTATTTTCCTTCAGTGCTGATTAAAAGATCGACTTCAGCTTAGCAATTAATCTTTTTTCGTCAAAAAGCCAGATTTTCTAACCGCACCCTGCGCTTTATATATATACATATGGTAGCAAAAAGGGTACAAAATACCTAACCGTGTATCCCGGTGTTTTAGCCTTCCGAGTTTTACATGAATCGTTGCTTAGGTAATCTGTAGGTACGCTGCTGGGGTTTATCTTTTAAATCGGTGAAAAAACTTTCTATAGTATACATGGTAATTCACCGCCGGTTGATTCAGTTGGTACTAATTTAAAGCTTTGCCAGTACCTTACATTCAATCATCTCTGATTACCGTTTTGGGTTGGTTTGTTCTACCAATTTGGGTATACTAGTCTGACTGATATATTACAGTAATACACTGTAATTTTGCTCCATGAGAGTATTCAGTGATGATTCATTTTTGATTATGCTTGCTTGGGTTGATTGGGATGCAGATTTATTTTTGGATATCCCTAATTGGGATACTATTAGTTTACTACTATTGGTAGCAGGGAATAATTAACTATAATAAGGGTTGCATAAGCATTCTTTATCCATATAGATATATGTAGGATGACAAGTTCCCCCAGGGTTTTAGGGGAATTGATCCAGTAATATCCCTATAGTCTTTTATAAATTTTAAAAGGGTTCTAAGATACATTTTGTGAATTCACTATAGATAAGTTTAAACGAATATATCATGAATAGAATGCAATTATATCATGATTGCAACAAGTCACATAACAAAACACAATGCAATTTAGAATGATCCCTAAATGGTTCTGGAAAGCTCCGGCCGTAGGATATATATTTTAAACTGATTTAAGCATATTCGACCATACTTAAGATCGAAATGTGATCGAGAAAGTTACCATTCTTTTGATGCATATCATATCATCATATATCGCGAATGTGTGTAATGGTATATTATTATGTATACTATAAACCTAAGCAGTGCACCCATGGCTATCAATTTTATGAAATCTAGCGATCCAGACTATGATCAAGATTACAATGGGAAACTTTTTGTGGTGTGCCTACAAACACATGCACAGTTCTTATCCCAGATTGACTTATATGAATCAGGCTTGAAAATTTAATATACATATTGGATGGATAACTATAATGTTCAGATCCAGCTTTAATTAGAGAAACTTATAATATAGATTAGATCTTTATTACCTGCAGTAATTTCAAGCAATTTAAAAAACTAGCGGTCCCTAGAGAGATTCCTATCGTGGTCAATAACATGGCAGCTAGATGATTTTTGCAGTTAGATCTTGATTCAAGCTTAAAAAAATTCGATTGGCTCGGGATAGTGAATAATCAGAAATTGCGGAGATTTAAAAAATATTATCATCGAATCAAATATTTCAGTTTGGTCAAATTCGGTACCATGGCAGGTACACTACATATGTATATATAGATATATATATCCATGCGGTCATGATTGCAAAAAAAAAAAGTTGCGAGGCTGGCTTCATCACATTGATTTTCAGTAACAACAATGCCGTATTTAGTGCCTTGGATCTCCCAAAATATATACTCTGACATATGAAGGTTTGAACTTATTTTGGCAGTCTTCATGATTGCAATGGCTTAAATTGCAATTGAAAACTTTCATTCATGATCATGCTGCAGATATTTACTGTATGTTACTAAAAAGTCAATTCATACAAACTTCCAAACATAAAATAGAATGGATGGATATATATGGAGAAAAAAAATAAATAAATTATATACTATACTTTCTATTGCATAAACATTACAGCCACTTTAAAGGCAACCACTTCTTATCATGAGCTTGTTCAACGATTTCACGATCATCATATAATTCTATCATTTGTTGATCTAAAGGTCTTGCCTTTGGAAATGCAAATCTTCTATATTCATCAAAAATCATTGTTAAAGACCATTCTTGTAATCTTCTAATGCAACCAACTAAACAACCTGTACGATGTTTACCCCTATTACAATGAATTAATATAGGATGATTAGCAGGATTTAATGCAATTTCTAATGCTTTTGTGATTGTTGAATGTGATACATGAACAAATGGCTCTTTATTGCCACTCATTCCAACCTGAAAAAATTGAATGTTATTATCTTTTAAAAATTGTGTATTTTCTTCAGGGTATTCTTCAGGAATTAATACTAAAACACTTTTCAGTTTTAATCGTTTTAAAAATCCAAAATTTTCTGGTCTCGGAAAGGATGATCGATATATTTCATCTATTACCATACTAAAATTTTCTGGTGCTTCATATTTATCCTTCATATGGTAGTTATACACATCTGTCGCGCTGTTGTTAGTAGCAGTATTAGTATTATAAGTAGTGGTGGAGTTAGTAGTTTCTGTTGCAGTTATATCTGTCGAGTTTTGGTTACACGATTCTATTATATCATGATTCTCATTACTCTTATCGTCTTGATCAGACGACGGCAGCATTTAAATATTTTATAATTATTATTGTTATTAGATGATGATGAAAAATTTAGTTGAATAGGGTCTTGGTGATGCACAATTGTATATTTCGTAATAGCTTTTTGGGTTTTAAAATGCATCAAAGCACCTTGTATAAAGATATTCAATTTTTTTTTTTCACTGTGAGTAAACACTATGGAAGCACAGTAGAAGCAGCCGGGTAGCGAGGGATTTACTAATCCGCTTTTCCACACTAATGAGCTTATTATGCGTAAAAAATGTGTGGTGTGAAAAAAAAAAAAATTAGTGATAATTAACAAAGCGCGTTCATGCCTGTTGGGAAGAATAAAATTTACACTACAGTCTAATCATACGCGCTTGCTTTTTTAGTATAATACTACTACCGCTTAAGTAAAGCTGGATTAATGGATAGAAATTTATCGTGACATGATAATCAATGAAAACTTTAAGGGATCATAGCCGTTGAACAAAAAAAAAAAAAAACAGTTACCAGCCGCATGGGTTATTGTTAAACTAGAACAAAAGCGGCTAGATTTTTTTTTTAAAGGGAATTTTCTCTATTATTTATTATTGAAAATTGATAATCCGCTAGTTTAGCCGGTTTAGGGCCGCTAAGTAAATCTATTAACTGTGCTATATGCATACATCCGGGTGCTTATTTTTCAATGAATAGTTATTCCGTGGTTAAAATGCCATCAATTACCTTGTTTTAGGGTTACTAAGGGTACAACCTGCTGGTAATATATCAACAATGATTATTGGGGTATTTTATTTAGCAAGTTAAATTGGAAGTTTCCTCTAATTTGGGTTAATTGCATCTTAATGGTATACTGTGGTCTTGTTTGTAGTTTAACAAGTGGATAGTCTTTAAACAAGTGATAATGTGTTTAGAAATTCCGCAAATGAGAAGTTGTGGTTAAGGTTTCTATTTATACTATAGTGATTATTAATTTATTGACCAATTGTGAGCCTAAATTAGTTTATATTATGCAATGGGTGATCAATAGATCAAGGGTCCCTGTTATTGCATCGATTGGAATGATAATTTGTGGATATTTTTATCTGATTATATATATACCCAAATTTTATAAGGTTTACTAAATACTAATAACAATTCATCATCAGTTTGATCATTGGAGGTTTACGAACCTGGACTGATACCGTCTGAACCAGTATGCAAGCTTCTAACAAAATTAGAATTATAAAGGTAACACCCACTAGTAACCTTCTTATATGTTAAAGGAATATCAATGGTGCATCATCATAACCTCTAATTAATTATTATAACCCATCGATACTATATAATTATAGGTCATTAAAGATGATTTATGACTGTTTGTAAAGTCCATCCTTTTTTGTAACGGAGGTTTTAGTATTATCCAAAGCACTGTCAAAGTAAGATAAGCCGCACATTGGTTTCATACAATGCAGCTTAATTGTCTCGAGGGCCAAAGCACACACCCTAATTTAAAATCTCGCATCCTAAAACGGCCTCGATGTGGCTAATACTCTGATAAACATGCCCAGTTCATATCAGAATTATCCAGCATCTGGGTATTAACGATTATTTAATATCAAAGTTTCTCCGAGGATATTATTCTAGGTACAAATATAAATACTATGGATGATGTACTATGGATGAATTTTTAACAAGCATCGAATTAGACTATTAGCAACTATACATGTTCTATATCACAAAATATATAGTTGAAAGTTTATATTTATATCATTCGATATATACAGGTTTCTTAGTTCTTAGTCTTAACTTATTATGAGCGGTTTAAAACTCAATGCCTGGATCAATGTTCCAACATTTGTACATAATCAGCAGTTTTGTTTCAGCATGCAGGTACAAGCTTGTACATACAACTTTATCGGCAATCAGTTTAGTATTAAGTTTTAATAATAGTTCAAAAGTGCGCTTCGTATCATAAACCTATAAAATGTTGCAGTATCTTCTTTTTCCATCATAGGTAAACGCGATAATGTGGATAATTATTAATGGGTCAGTACAAAAACGATGCGGGTATAGCTGGCACGCGTCTTTGCTAAGAATACATCAATATTAGAGCAGATTTAGATTTAGATACAATGTACCATACTATGTTAACTAACTAAGTGCTAACTCTGATACATGCAATACATTTAAGCGAGTATTCTGAAGCAAAACATACAAGTACCTAATAATAAAACAAAACTGTAAACATCTTGAGTGGTTTTTAGTTAGCATCAGAAGTATACTTGAGTATACTTGATTAGACTGTTCTAAATCCCAAAATAGCAGCTTTTCACTCCACACTTATTCGTCAGAGAATTCATCCGACTAGCTATAATTGAAAAACTTGGTACAATTATATATACTTTGTCTTTTGTTGGATAGAATTTAATTTCACGTGTTAGAGAACCTAGAAATTTGATAACAATAATAGATAAAACCAGAGATTAACTATATATTGGGTAAATTTTTGGATGTAACACTATTTATAATTCTTTGTACATTTTTAAGTGATGGTTTACAGTTAATTATTGAGCAATGATCTTTTTAGCTAAATGTTTTTGTAGCTTTCGAGGCTCATTGCTGCTTGTTTTTACAGGTAGTTCAATTGAAGTTTGTTAGCAAAAAAATTAGTCTAGATCTTACATTTATACAGGGGGGGTTTTAGTTCCAGAACCGATGTTGCTGTATGTATACCGATAACTGAAATTAGTATCATCAGTGAAAAAATAGTAGTATAGATATGAACCATCGAGCCACCATTAACTTTTCAGAATGTTAACACTTTGAAACTATTTAAGAAAATCATTTAAGTGACGGATTTCATTGATATCTATTATTCAATAAGACCTGCGGATATTTTTATCTTGTTAGGTCAATTCTACCCTATAGCGCTATATATAGCTTTATATTCAATTATTATTGGTATATCAAACAGGATTATTGTATTGCACCACTTATGTAACCACAAAAATTCTTCTTCTCACCTCGTTTCAATCTGTACATGTACAAGTACATTGATGCATGCCAGTTCACCGGGTGATTCACGAGCATCCATTATAAAACCTTTGTAAAAGAATAAACTTAATTGCTGTGGGGGGTACATAAAATGAAGTTTTTCAAGGGTTTAAAATAATAATCCAGAAAAATATCGGCTCTGCTAACCCAGTAAAGTATTATAATAAACTGTATAATTTGGTACATCCATAATGTTCCAAAAATAGGGATAGGAAACTCAAACCTGGTTTCAGAATTTCAAACACCATCAACTTTATAAGATCCCTGATTATGGCAAGGGAGAGTTGACGACTATAGACAGTTTAATTTATGGCTATAGTATAATATATACCTCTATAGATTGTATCGTGATTACAATCACAATAATAATGTAATACCTAGACAGAGATTTAAGCATGTCTGACGATAGGAAAATTCTACAATTAGAAGTGACCGCTGATCACCTCGAGTGCTAGCTTAAGTTCAGTTTGGTTTGATTGATTCATGTTAGTTCTTCACGAAAACCGAAGAATATTTCAAAGCTTACTTGCTTATTCCATTTTTATCTAGCGATAGCTAGAATTTGAAATAGTCTATTTAATTTCCAAATTAAAGTCATTTCTCCAGTTACAACCAAACTCCTCCTCCTCCTCCTCCTCCTCCTCCAAAATGTCGTAAATCTCGCGAATATTTTTAGCCTGTGTAACAATTTTTTCCTTTATCAAGCAACTCTATACATAAATTAGTTCAAGCATTTGTTCAAATCATAAAATCGCGAAATTAAAAAAATATCGCAATTAATTATGTTATAATATATATATATATATACAAACTTCCAGTAAATTCGGCATATATTGATTCAAATGAATAATTTTTCAAAACATCAAATTAAAGTTTAGACCCTTTTTTTATTCTTTGAAACAATAGATCAGGGTACCATATATATATATATATATATATATATGAATATAACTATTTAACGTTAAAGTTTGGAATAAAAAATATAGTTTAATCGCAATGTTTAACTCATGTGTAATCCATATTAATTACTTAAGAAAAAGTGGTGACAACTTTTGATACACAGTGCACATAGGTTTGAAAATATGTCAAAACATTGAGCATCCTCGTAATTAAGCTTAAATCTGTGTATAATAAATCTGAGTCCTGATAGCAGACTTAGTTCAGGTTCAGCTGTTTTGAAATGGTTGAAGTTCTATAGAAACTTTAATCAGATACAGTTATCAGTACAAATAATGGAACCATTATTAAATCTTAGGTATGAATGCACGTTGTAGATTAATTATATAATGTGTCCTACGCTATCATCATGAGCAGTTCACGGAGTTCAAAGAATTGACATAACACCAGCTGCAGTGTGGGGGGAAGTTATGAAAAGAGAGAACTCGCCAGTGTTTAAAACATTTCATGGGATTGTTACTTTAAAATAAATAAAGTTTTCAGTGTTTGCTCCTGCAGGTATTATTAAACTATATATTAAATTTAGTATATTGACTATAGGATGCGCTGTAACCAGAGTTGCTTAAAAGAGTCACTAGGTTTATGCAAGGTTTCCAACATATTTTTATTATCATTTTGGATAGATGCGGCCATAGATGAATGCATTCATCTTACTCACGATCATACGACTACAATATTTAAATATTAGAATTGAGCTTATGGTATACCAGGGATTCATTTCAATGGTTTCCTATAGACCGAAAAGATCAGACGGTCCCTTTGGCGAAATGATCGGGATAAAGTAGTCATGTTTTAATTTTTTATTTTAACCATTGAGGACATTTAATCTGCTTTAGTTATTATAACTAAATTTATACTCAGTATCTTAGTCAAGTACTTTGCTAGAATTGACAATTTCGCATGCACTTAATATTATTAACACATAAAATGATTGATCTCTAGCACGCACCAGTTCCTACGATGGTTGTGAAAAAGTTTCACATGATAATACAACTTTCAAATTCTCAAACCGGTCAAGTTTTTGCAAAATATTCATTTTTTTCATCATCATTAATATCTATTCAAACCCATCATATTCAATCTTTTCAATTCAGATAATATTTGAAATACAGTAAGCTCCAACAACTAATTGTTTCATTTTCGATAACATTTTAACTGAGAAATCATGATTTAAAGGTGATCGAGTGTGGTAGTTTCTATTAAGTGTTCCTCCAACCTAGTAACTTTTCCTATTATTGGCCTAGTTCTATTAAGTAAAATTTTAATTACAAGTAAATAAAATTGAACCAAGTTTTGTAACATTTGATTTAAGATTCACTTAATATATCTCTTATAAAAAATAATCTGGGTGCAATAACGAAACAGAGTCAATAGTGCTAAAGTTTTAATGATTATTAATTGTATCTGATGTACAACAGTAAACATATATAACTGTAATCCACCAAACAATTGACCACCCATTCGTGAAGGAACCCTATTATCATGTTCTAAATAAACATTTGAACCTTTGATAGATCCAAAATTTTCTCAAAAATCATCAAACTCTTCATTCCCTTGATTTCGTAAGAAACCCATATAACTATTTAATTTACAGAACTCAATTGATTGTGTGAATGCTTCATTAGATTTTATTATATCTATTTTACTGTGATGAATAGACATGTAATTTAATGGAAAAATTTGATCTGATCTTATAATTACTGTAAATTCAAGGTGTTTTAACGTTGACTAATATTATGAACCTGTGACACACAATAATCGAAATAATGGCAAATAGTATACTTTATCAATTCAAAATGTTCTACTACTGGCATGAAATCGAAAAAACTATACAACAAATTTTATTTGTTCGTCATACTTGTTGGGTTATGATGAAATGTCGATAGACTAACTAATGTTAATCTTGGTAATGAAATATTCAAAGTTGACTAAGATATATGTGGAATTTGATGAGTACTTAATCGAAGCGTAATTTTGGGGATACCAATCCAGTAGGTATTCTGGTGGGTTGAAATAATAAATCAGTGTCTTGTATAAAATTGGTATTTCTAGTTAAAAAAAAAAATTTAAGGATATACTTGTGTATTAGCGTCTAGTTGGTCATTTATTGCATTATTATTAACTATTTCAATACTTTATAATTTTCAGGATATTCAAAACAGATATTTTCATTTATTAATTCAATTTTCGGTACTATTTATTATTGACTAGGATTGATTTAATAACACCACAAATAGGATATAAATCAAAATAGTATCTCAAGATTATCAGTCTAATGATAGCTTGCCAAATGGTTGTAGATACGCTATTGCTGTCCAAATGATTGATACTGATCTTAGTAAGACATATTAGCACTTAAAATTTGCTTTAGGTCTTTACTTAATATAGTGAAACTTTCAGGTAGCATGCAATTGAATCTGTTAAGCGAAAATATTCCTTGAAATTATAATTATGAGAGGTCAGTATCGATAATTATTCCCGCTCAAGTATACCCGATATCAACCCAATTTCTCATTTCAATTGAACTATCTAACAACTGATTCTTACGATCAATATTTTCAGTTATATTATCCTGTTACATCGATACACTTCATGGCTACATCTTTCACACTTTTTCAACACACTGCAGTGATCATAATTAATCAACATTGCCTATAGCTAGGCTGAAATAGTACACGCTAAAGTCAGTTTGATTAAGACTAGCGCGCGGTAAAATCTTAAACGCAAAACGCGTTTGTTTTCGCTTGCTAACAAAACCCAACCTCCAACATTTTCAGAAAATTTAAATCCTTTGAACCGAGGTGCTTGGAATAAAAAATTTCTCTCCCCGACTATACCAGCTTAAGCCACCAAACTACCGGCCCACCATAATTATAAACATTGATGCTATTGCAATGGTATTGGCAAAAAAATGCTTAAAATACCAATAGCCACTACGCCTTGGAAAACCATCGATCTTACACAGGATATTGACATCATTATCACTGCAGTCCATGTGAGGGATGAATATTTAAATAATTTAGTTCAAGTATAGTCTAGGATCTTATAGGTCTATCATAACATAGCTATTATAGTTAATTAATTCAAATAAAAGATGCTCTGCAGTCAATTACTGAGAGATATTCAATTATCCATAGCAAGAATTTATCATCCCAGCTTAGATCCTTAGAGGCTTGAATATCACCAGGTGCTTACAGTACCAGTGGTAGTAACAGGAAAAAGATAATCACATTCTTATTGATAAAAAGCTTATTATAGATAAATCTACGATCCTATGCTTCTAAGTACATATATACTGTGTTCTGGATAGATTACTAAATTGGACTCTCAAGATCTTATCCATATTTGTAATAACCTCCAAAGATTTTTTCGGGCCTATATTACCGAGAACTATAGTTTATAATCAAAAGCTAAAAGGTACTTTGATGGGTGGAATATATATAGGTGATCAATGATGATAAATTTACACGATTCGAATAATGTAATTAATTAATAAATTTACAATTTAATTAAATTGATTACATTGGTATGGCATAGAACGTACGGTAGATGTAATGTAGTACTAAAAATCAATTATAATATATATATCCAAACTGTACCGATCAACATTACTTTACAGTGGTAAAAGCCATTAACGTAACAATAGATTCATTATCCTTTTCTATTGCAATGGGTCAAACCAATTAGTTATCTAAAAATCACCTCAAGATTTGAAAGTCTACGTGTGCATTTTATCGATAAATCTAAAGACTTCTCTAAACAATCCTATCCACCATATGAAATATGGATTCCCTTGAATTTCTTAGTAACTGCCCAAATCATCAACCCTCAATCAATTGAACAAGAAACAAGAATTCTTCAGGAGCAAAAATGTCTCGGATCATTCATTGAAATTACTGATCCTAAACTGATAAATTTTTTTGGTGGTGCTTGAACTTTAAACCCAAGTAAAATTTAAGGCTCCGTTCAATCCATCATCGCCACCCCAACTTCCAAGACAAAAAACTACATCCTTACCTTGGTAGCACGCCACCACCACACCATGGTGCACTGCTAATCATGATCCTATCCCAAAAAGCCTGAGTCAATGGGTTCAGTTTTGGAAAAGTTTTCGGTCAACTGCGGCTCAGGTTTTAGATCGATCAGGTTTTGAGCCGCTGCCATCCATAAATCATATCGATCATTGATCATAATCTATCCCTCAATATATATCTATAGTGTAAATTTTCTTTTAAAGCCAGAATTGCTCTATCAATTGCAATCATGAGTTGGAATAAGAAAGAAACGATCGATAGATGGCCAATGTCAAGATATTGCTCCATAGTGTGAGAGAGGTTGTATTCCCATTTGATTTTATAGTCATAGACGATACCGAGTTTATTTTCATCATAAAGATAGCCATTTCCCAATCAAGAAATAACAATACTGGCAATAGAAATAACAAGATCACAAGCTAATAATTGTATCCACAGATCTCCCTGTTTTCTGCTGTTATTTCATTCCCAATATTCATTCATTCTTCATGTCTAATCGTCATAGGCTTTTACTATGGCACACAAACACACTTGTGCACTTATTCCTTATAATATTTCTTGATGGTACTAAGAATTAGAATCTCATGTCACGACGAGCGCATAAGCATCATTTACTGGTATATGTACTAGATTGTTACAAGTAGTTTGAATAATCGTTTTTTACGGCTAATATGCATCCAATGTAGGTTTTCAATTCTAATAACTTCTTATCATTGTGTACCGTACAGTACCAGGTAGTCAATTATCACTATAGTATACTGATTGGTTTCAGTATACAGTTTATAATGCATCTAACGTAGCTTTTAAGCTATTATGCCTCTTAAGCATAGACGATAGAGTTCTATAGCCTTAATGCTGAATGATGCATCTAGAAACAACGTTACAATTATGAGCAGCATCAACGCATTGTTCCACGGTTGCCATTGGCAATGGAACCCTGGTGACAGGATCAAATTTCAATATAAAATGTCCCTCTAGAGACCATTATTTGTTTACTGTTTCTCCATTATACATTCTCAAAAGAGCAATCTCTCCGCCGAAATCAACATCAACCACATTTCAGAATAATAACGATGGACTAGAACTTCTATATATATAGGATAATTAGGATACTAAGCAAGTTATTTAAGCATAGCAGCCGGTGAATTGGCTGGCTCTTGATCAATGATGATGATATGATAACCCCCACCAATTATGATTGGTAAATTGTTTGCAATAGCGAGCTAACAAGTCGTCATGGTGCTTGAAAGTTTATTCGATGCATAGCTGAGTTATACATGTAGTATATTATGATAGAACCTCCGTGTCATAAGCGAAGGTATCAACGCTGTTCGATATGACATGACGCAAGAAATAGATTGGTCATATGAAAATCTTGTTCCAACTGAGAATCTAAGTAATTAATTTTAATCTCACCAATTCATGGATCGTTCGGTTCTATTAGATTAAACTTTAACTACGTTAAGGTATGAATCAGCTTAAATCCGACCAGATAATGATTTTTGCTTTAATAAAAGTCACCCATGTGGGATTAGAATGTGTATTGTGTTTTGTAAACATGTTCACAACCAAACTTGAATTGGTGATGATTCAAAATTGATTCGATCGGAAATACTTTAATTATAGAACACCGCTTAGATAATAAATTACAAATTTGTACGTCCATCAATTGTTGCTTCAAATATTTCAACAGAGTACTTCTCCTGAATCAAATGTTTTGAAAAAAGTTCACCTTCCTGCACAACTTTTAAAAAAGTAAACCCTGGAGTGCTCGGATCGACCTAAGCTTAAGCTCTATAATTATAATTTAACTTAGGAAAATTCTGAACACACCATCCATTCCAAATGCTTTGATTAAGGCTGCTGCGTACTGAGGATTACGCATTCCAAAGTAATTCTATTCTGCTTTTAGGTGACCCCTATAAACTCCGTAACCTTTGAGGTGGCCTCTTATAAGTTATCAGTAGTACTAGCAGTAGTAGTAGCAACACCATTCTCCCCTATGATTGGCCGAATATATCGGGATAGCTATAGTAATTTGATAATCATCATATTTTCAAAATCTTTTAGAGGAAATTCATCAGATAGATACATCCATGGGTATATTCAAGGTTGAATCGGAAATCGATCGAACATTCATAAATTTCAGGGTCTCCTTGTACCATGGATGGTAGCCATTGTAAGTGGATCAAATCATGATGGATGTTTGAAGCAACGCGGCTGCCTCTCATGAACTGTACGTGCCATTGAGTGTAGTTCAAAATAATTAACTTAACGTGGTACCTACAGTGCTTTAGAAACCCGTCTAAACTTGGTGAAAGGTCAAAACCAGCTGTGAGAATTGATTTGTTCGGAACCCGGCTTGAAAACGACCAAAAAAAAAAAATAAAAAAATAAATAAAAAAAAAATAAAAAAAAAAATAGCAAGAAGTTTCGCAGGGAATTATAAGTCGCTCTGTCAGGGAATCCTGCAGTGTGCAAATTTGAAGTTTGCAACTGCTTTAATTACAAGGAAAGAGTCTCAGCTATTACCAATAAGGTATAAGCATAAGCATGCAACGAGTAATTTAATTAAGGTAATGATAAACACCAGCTCGATCGATTTTAAAGCAATGCGACGCTGTTTGATCAATGGGGAGGAAAAAATTGGGATGAAAATTAATTACATGTAATTATAATGCGTGATGGACAATAAAATCTTGGAACACATCGATTGGATGTTTTGAACCCTTGAATATTAAATTTTGACCAACCATCAATAAGTTGGAACTCATAATGGAACAGTTGGAACTCATAACTATAGCTAGTATACATGTTCCATTATGAGTTCTAACTAGTTATGAGCGCTAAAAAATTGTTAAACAAGAATTGGTAGAAACTTAGATTGCAAGCATAACAATAGATATTATTGTTGAGGGCTCTTAAAAACTCATTCATTTTTTAGCTTGGCCCAAATTGATCTGGGTTCTTTAATAATAGAATATTCAAAGTGTACACCTTGGATGGTACCAGTACTAGAAATCAGGCTATAGTTGAAATGCTGTTAAATATAACCTGAGCTTTTTTTCTGGATAAACTTTTAAACCCAAACGATTAGAATCACAAACCCTCGCATATTCCCTCCCCTTCCCTCTTTTATTCTTGACATATACTATTTGTTCCAGCCATTACTAGAGTATGAAAAGTTTATCACATTTTAAGCTCGTCCCAGCACTCTCATTCTAATTCTTTTTTAATAATTTTATAGATTTGTATTATTACGCCAAAGCATGTCTGAACCAACAATCACATCTAATTGTGATACTTTTTAGACTAGATATTTCGGATGACCCTAATATGAGGATTTGGTGCGGCTTATAATAGAAAAGACCTGATGAAGCTTATCTCACAATCGAACAAACTTCAGATCTTTGTATCACCTTAAACTTTCACTGCATTAAACCCTTTTTAACAACAAACATTCACAGATTGAATCTTGAAGTGTTCACTCGAAGCCTGAACTCATTGTATAAAACACCAACTTTAACCCTATATACTTTACTGCACCAGTGAGGATTTTGGCTTCAAAATTCAAATTGCCGTGCGATCAGATAGAATTTACTATAAGGTTTGACTATACGTAGCCAAAATGGTGGAGTATAGCTTCTTGATAGTCAAAATACGAGTTTCCACAACTATTACGTAGAAGAGAAAGCACTTGGTGCGACAAATTATACCACGACTTGATATATCATATTGTGAACCTTCGATCGTATATCATGATATGTAGACTGAAAAACAAGTCAAATTTACTCATATGATATCACTTACCCGTGTGTTACAAAAGGTAAATCATTATTAAGTTTTCAAGGTTAAAAATTTCTTAAGGAGGCCTAAGAATTCTTAAATGGTTACCTACAATTCAAAGACATAAAGCCGTTGATGCCGTTGCATTAGTACCCTCAAAACCTTTTTGAACACGCTCATCGCACGTACACAAAGATAGTAGATCGATTACCAAACAATCCCTGACTCATGATTTGAATCTGATCCTAAGATAACATAAATCTGAGGCACCTAAAATGGTATCTTTTACTTTCAACCTACATCCATATGATATCCATATCCTAACCACTCTTCAATATAAGCTACCAAACGTGGAAACCCTGACATTTATTCTAACACCAGAGTTGGGTAGTTCTTACTAGGATCCTATCCGTACCAGATTACCACTATAATTATTATTATAGCTATAACTTCTAAAACACCATCCACCATGATTGCAAGAACTAGGTTACCACCCTATAAGCATCAGCCCCCTTAGAAAATTTAATCATGATTTAATAATCCTCAACAGTGCCATCTATCTCCATAATATTGGAACTAAACCCATCCCACTAACCGTCGAATACAACTAATACAATACAATCCATTTCGATACCCCTATAATAACTTGAGGTACCTATAGTATGACACTTCGCCACAATTCAAGCGCTGGCATCAATGATGTATCAAAATCGACATAAAAAATACAATCAATATCCAGTATTCTGGGTATATAGAATTATTTCTTCGTTGGCAACGGTTAAAAATGTCGATTATCCATATTATGGAATCGAATATATATTAATATTGTGATGATGATTAAATTAAATTCATGGAAGTTTTTAGTTATTTTGAAGTAAAACGGCGCTTCCTTAAGTGGGTAATGATCGCTGAGATTTTGGATGCTGTTGCTGAAGGTACGTTAGCCGTATGGAAAAATTACTTATCACTAAAAATATTTCTAGATTTGACCTGATGATGGGATATAAACGCTATTGCTGAGGCTAGACTACTAGATTAGACTGTTCGGTACCGGTACCATGTGTCATTTTTAATAACGGAAATTTAAAGAATCAATGACTATAGTTACTACTTCTATACTGTTTTGGAGATTGATTCAATGTTTTTTCATATACCAATTGAGCGGGGTCTTTCATTTGATACATTTATTATTCGGTTATAAATACTTATATATGGATTGATTCATATTGTAAGTCTAGGTTCCGAGGTTATAACACATTAATTACTATAATTTTGAGCAGAATCAAATATATACGAGTAATAGCAGAAATAACAAAATTTTCAGATCTAGAGCTACATGACGCGTTGTCACTTCAAGAAATCAATTAGTAGGTTGTTGCTCGATCGATGGTGTTAATATAAGGTCAAAAGTCACGTTGTACAAACGTTTGAATAAGCTAATTGCCAAATATCAAAAGCACAACTCCTTATTTTCTTAAGCAACTTCATTAGTTATCTTTTGTCGTTCCAAGTTTAGAACGTAATTACTGCGAATTATAATTAATTAGTTATGCTTTTCTAATTATCCGAAGATAGACTAGATTCAACTCCACAATCAATTTAAATTTCGTGATTAGTATAAGTATAATTAGATGCACGTTCGATTTGTCTTCGCCTGTCAAAACCAAAAATTTTTAGTCTCTGCATGTATACAAGTTATGCATCAATCTAAATGATACACACTTATTAAACACGAAAGGTTATTTCAAAAGTGTATCTATTTAATAATTGAATTTTATATCCATACATAATACATTGTAACAGTTTGACATATATCTTACAGAAAGATTAGAGCTTTACCACAAAAGTTTAACAGATCGCATACTTACTAAATGATTTAACTACCAATCCTCAATTTCGACTTAATTATAGTCAGAAACAATGTCGGTATCGATTGACTTACTGTAGTGACAGCTTTATGTGCTCTTAGGACGCGTTTTTACAAAACTAGTAACCCGCACCAAAAATGTCTTGCTTGCTACAAAAATTTGCCAAACACAATCAAACGTTTTGTTCATTTTATTCTGCTTAAAATTTAAAAAAGTCTGAGCTTGAAATTAAAAAAAAATTTAAAGTGCGCTTATCAAACAAAAACCCCGTGAGATGGTATATATTCCAAGTACCAAAAAAAAAAAAAAATTCTTGTACAAGCTTGACGCGCTGCTCATTGCTTCAAGCTGAATCATGCGTTGTTTTAATTTTAGTCACAGTTGTCTTCACTTCATTTCAAACCATTGTGGGTGAATAAAAAATTGGGTATCTCATATCAAAAACAATGCAGTCAAGGCTAATGCCATATCATATATATAGCTTTAATGCCGTGTCGATGGGAAATTTAACAGCGTTATCGGGTTGTGGTATTTGATGAAAAGCTCTTAGAAGCTCAATGTACTTGTATATAACTTGAATAACGTTGAATCTACAGCAGTAATTTAATCGATCCTGAGAATAATGAATCAATAAAACTCCTGATACGGTTTTGAAATCAATAACGTTGCACATGAAATAAGCATTTATTACGCATAACACTTTATACACTTATGCATTGAACGTGCCCTCGTTTATAACCAAAAATAGAAAGCTTGTGTAAATAATTTGATATCGTATTAATGAACAGAAAATTGAGTTACAGTGGTGATTTTAATTCTCTTTTCAAGGGTTTAAGGAAGTGACACTTAAATCTACAGTAGAATCTACACCAAAGAGATAATTATTTGAAGTGTTTTGATGCAATGCACAAGAGGTATATACAACCCCTGTCTTGATGAGCTATTTTCTTCAAAGCGTATATACATGTATATTGGATTATGATCGAGATTCCACAAGCCCATTAACAATCATTAAACCTTAAGATTGGTAAATGTATACGGTAAACTGCTAAGAATCAGCATCCATACAGTAAAACTTAAAATAATATTGGGACGGGATATGTTGTTTTAGGATTTTGGAAAGCTAGCTACAGTTTAAAGTCGAAATCTATATAATAGAATCCACATAAATATGAACTGAGTTAATATCTAGTACATATTGTTTAGAAATCATTTATTCGTTAAGTTTATAAGTGTTAATAATATTTAAATTTAGTGTCTGGATGTTTCCTACAGCTGTAATTAGGGGATATTTTTTTTTTTTCAAAGTGTAGTTGGGATTTTGAGAGGACCGGTTTGAAAATTTTGAAAGATTTGCTCAACTGCATATATGGAAATCTCAACCGATCGATCGTCTAGAGATGCGGCGCTATTATAAGTAAGCTTTTTCTTAGATTCGATCAACGTGTATAAGCTTATTTGAGCTATCTATTTGAACTATCATGATGAAATCATCGATATATGTTGTATATCAAACCCATAAAGCCCTAGCTAATCAATCTAAATATTTATATGGATAGAGCAAATGTTCTATATTATTATGAATCACTTCGAAGGTTTCAATAATCCATCCATCCATGGAGCTCAATATAAAAAAAAAGATCAAATACATCATCATGGTTTACATACTTCTCTTCTATTGTTAGATGCTTTTGTTATAGCATAGGTGCATAGTACAACCCAACACCTCGAGATCCTACATTACACCAAACATTTGGACCTTAGCCAGCACTGCTTTATCGCACATTACACTCTCAATGACTCTCTATTATAATAATTAACTATCAAACCTCAATATCTCACTATAGATTTCTCCTCGTATAACCCACAGATAATTTTTAATTAAAATGTCTGAACTGTTGCTGTCTCTATAGTGTATATATCCTATTTCAGCATCGATCAACCTAGTTCAGTTTAGAATCAGTCTAGCCACCACCTAAGTGGGGAGCGCCACTTAATACCCGCTTGAGTACATAAACAACCTTACTGTGAACCAAAACCTTTAAAACAACTCATCGTCCATTAGAGCTGCTTAACCAATGATCGTTTGTTTGTCCCTGAACCTGTTTCTACTCACACCTTAAAATTTTTTAAATAGCACTTACATATGTAGACTCAGAAAAAAAGTTGAGACCTTCAAGCTTGCTTTAAAGTCAATGGTTTGGGACTCACCTTAATCTTTCTTAAGCTTGGGTAAAGTGAACCATATAAGTGTGGTGATGGTAGATATATACAGTAGTGTAGGCTTTAAAATCTAATAGGGTGGTGTTGTAGGTTTGAGATCCGTATCACTAACTGTACTGAGATTTGAAATCTCCGCATTTATCGTAGGAATCAGAGACAAATTTGGGTACGACTATTTTCAGATGACGAGATATATATATATATATGCATGGATATATAGAGAGTGTGTTTGGGGGATCCACGGTTCTGGGTTGAAAAGAATTGTTTACGATAACGACGATTTGTAACTTAGAATCTTGAATTTAATATAATTCTGTAATACTTACTCAAGTTTTAGTAGTTATGGTAATATTATTGTCAATGTGCTTGATGTTAGATATTGGATGCAATATTATTAAAGGAGCATTATTTGAAAAATATATATAAAATGGATATATTTGAACAAAACTTTAAAGCTTCTGATATCACAAACAGGAAGAATCGCTTTTGAACTACACCTACTCTGTAAACGTTCTCAACCAAGTTTATTGAGTTCGGATGTACCACTGGCAACAGCATTGATGTGTAAGATCTCGAGTAACCATTGCTCATAAAATTAGCAACGGGCTTCAATAGGATTGTACCGATCTATTAATAAATAATTTATGTGCTCTATCATTCTAAGTGTAAACGATGGCTGCAGTTTGTGATTTATTAACAAAGTTTGTGAAAGTAACTCTCGATCGAGCAATCTAAAAAATATTACCCAAAAAATTTAATTAATGTGGATGAAAAGTACGAATGAAGAAATCGACTTGTCATATGAGAAGTACTGAAATAATTTAGTCAAACTTAAGCGTGGCTCATGGGTTAAGATTTGATACCATCAAGCTCTTTATGCATGAATTAAAGAAAGCCTGAACAAGTGGACTGACAACTGTATATATATAAACACCCAAAGGAACATTTATAATATAGTGACAGTGTTTCTTTTCATTTTTTTTCTCAATCTGCAGCTACTCCTTAGTAACTTCCAGATTAGGTACAACTTTAATCTGATATTATGTACTTTAGGAATTATTATTAAATTAACCACAGAGTATCAATTAAAATATATAAAAAACTACCGTACAGTACAGTAGGATATAATGGTAATTATGCTTTGGTAATTATGCTTTTCTGGTAATATTAGACTGAGTGCGCACGTTAAATAATTCCTGGCTGCATACTATGGCTGCAGTCCATGGTATACGAATAGTTTAACGCTTCTGTATTAAGAAATTGATTAATTAGTCCAATAATCAAAGCTTTATAATGGATCAGTTCCTTTTCATGAGCATGCTAATTTAGCAATTGTTAGATTAATCAGTTAAAAATCTTCTAGTTCCATTATTATTCTTCAAATGAATCAAAAGAACAGTGTATAATTTGGAAAGACTCAAAGCACTCACTTATTGATACCATAAAATTGGTATAAATTTTAGTCAAACAGTGTGTTCACAGTTATACTGGTATTAATAATTTTTACACAGTTTATCAGTCAAATTTTTGTTTTTTTACCGGTATCAAACAATAATCTTCATTAATATATCGTTTTGGCTTCTTTAAGGTGATCTATCGAGCTATAGTTTAATTGATATTTATCGATACTATTTATAATAATAATAGTAATGCGCAAAGGTTGGATATATTAAACAAATGAAAAACTTTTTCATCGGTTATTGATGATCAATGATTCAAATTTATTATTTATCGAACCTTGGCGGGTTGTTTATAACCCTACAATCTATCTCCACTGTATACCTGTGTTTACAATGAAACAGTACATTAGTACATTAGTACATTAGTACATTAGGATACTATAGTAGAAACTGGCTAATATATATCTATAGTTAATTACAGCTCTCGAATTAATACATGACTATTCTTACATTAAAAGTATATTCCACTTCCTAGAATAGCCTAAACAATATTGAACCATAACACTCTATGAAGCAAAATATCCAAATCAAAACCATGGTTCAAAATTTCGAATCATACCTGACACTCGCTACAATTTTTTTTTTTTTTTTTCACCTCAAGCATGAGTTATACATTAGACTAGAAGTATACAGTAAAACCTTTCCCTGCGTTATGTATGATTCTTACTGATTTATAGCTCCCCGCTATTCAAGCACTAGTAATGAGGATATCAGACATACCAATTAAACATTTTCACTCTCATTTACGTTACCATTCACTCACCCACTCACTCAAGCTTTTTAACAGCAGAATCTAAATCTGTTCAGGTGCTTTATCTCAGTTTCTACCCACACTTACTTATCAATCATTGAACATCCTGACGGCTCAGGTTAAGCAGGCTTGAACGGGTTCGGAGAGTACAGTTAAGATTCAAATTTGCTTCAAGATCTTAAATCTTCAAGCCGCTAAATTTAAAAATTTGCAACAAAAACCATCGCTTTAATATTACAATCGACCTGTCATGTGGGTTTTGTATGTAGTTCGAGACGTCCTTGACACAGATTTGCGATAGAAAGCATCGTTCTTACTCAAACAAATAATATTTTTTTTCCTAATCTCCTATAGACTTATAGATATAAGTAAATCGATACACTTTGAATACTTGTAGTAGTGAATAAGGGGGGAAAATTGCTAACCGGGGATCTCATACATTATGATCAGATTAATATACTGATGGGTACTTTTAATGATTCGATCGTTAATGTATTCTTTATTAGTTTCATAATGCAGAATAATTCAAACTTTATTCTCGTCTTAAATATTTATCTCCATATTTTGTTAAACATTCATATACTTTATGGCATTAATTAAATGTATATATTAAAAATCAATTGCTCTCGCTATGCCCTTTGACGGTTGAGAGTAATTGAGGAAAATAGATAGTCTCGATATATATAAGATGAAAGTTTGAAAGATCATACAAGTACTACCTAAGCTTGTACCAATGTTAAATTCTCAGTCATCATTCATGTAATCATTTTTTTGCATTTTTAACGATGTTCACAAGTTAAGTAATGTAATCTTTTACAAAAACTACAGTAATGCAACTGATAATTTTTTAAGATCGATTTCAGAATCTAAAGAGAAACTTTTCACGAAGCTTTTTTCAAAAAAAAAAAAAAAATAAAAAAAAGCATATGATTTCTTGCAGCTGGAAATATTAGAGTTCAAAAAGCCTTTTTTCACAGTTTATTTTAGAGGTACATTATAGGGTAGCAAAACTTTAATAATCGTTCATTGAAAAAAAAAAAAAAAAATTCAAAAAAAGAACTTTGAGGAGATATCTTTCAAACTTCTTATTCCTATAACCATACTAGCCTGGGCCAGTTTCAACTTTCAACGTTTCAATTCGCTGATAACTCTTCAATTGGCCAATTACATTGTATTTTACAAACTAATCTCTATATTCAATATTTACCAAGACTGTTATAATCAACTCATGATCATGAGTACCCTAAGGATCTAATCAATCAATAATCAGCTGGTATTTAATAGATCATAATAACTATTCATTCCTTAGAATTACATAACCTCTAACTCATAATAAATTTATTATTCATTATTAACTTATTCTTAAGTGTAATGGCTTTTAATTAGTATACCGTGCGTATTCAATTCCAAATTAAGAACTTGAATCCGTCATTCTGCTTCCATCCAGGATGTGTTTTTTTTTTTTTTTTTTTTTTTTTTTTTTCTTTATTCTAAAAACCGCGGGCTTATTATCAGCGCAATAATAGATAACTATGGCAGGGCAACGACTCTTTTACTTGCAATAGCACTTCACTGCGCCGCATTAGTGTGTTCATTAGCATTACGCTGCTTAAACTTTCCTCCTGGGTAACCATAATTACTTTTTAGCCCTCTCACGCGATTAAATTGGGTAGAAAAAGTTCTGGGTTAACAATATTGGGGGCAGGCAGGCAATTTTTTTTTTTTTTTGTTATTGTTTTTTCTTGCTGTTAACACAGCTGGAACTCCGGGCTTTAAAAGATCCAAGCTGTGGTTACAGTTGGCAGGGTAATGAGTTTCCAGGGAGCTAAAGCAGTAGTATCCATGAATCGGATACAGTGGAAATGTTTCGGCGGGCTTCTACAGCACTACTTAATCCACTACAGTGTTGCACGCAAGTTGACGCTAGAGACGCTCGAAAAAAAATAGCGTTCCATGTTCGGATCTATTTTTTACTTGTAGGACACGCTTGAACACGGATTTTCTGGTACCAGCGGCTATAAAGATCGGAATTAAAAACCCGTTGTTGATAATCTTTTGTATCTTTAAATCCTGCTAGAGAAGCCTTAAGCCGTTAAAGATTTTCTAGATAGAGTTCGCTGATAATCTCATCAACTTTTGAGGCCTTGAGGATTTTAGTACCCCAGGTATTATCAAGCAAGTTGAAGACTTAAAAAGAAGATTTAGTATATATATTGTGAAAAAAAAAAGCATTCCATGGCAGTTAGAAGTAATGGGATCATTCCTGAGTTAATCGGGTGATAGAGACAACTATCCTATTGATTCTTATTCTCAGGCTAGGGAAAGAGACAAGGAAAAACAATTTCAAAAAGAAACGGTTGTTGACAACTGAATTTTTCAGCCCGGCTAAGAGAAATTCTTCAAATTCAAGTACACGATGATATCCATATAGTTAGCTCAACATTTCTAAGCAGTTGGACATATGTTGCTAGAGGTCTTTTTTTTTTCCCACCAGCCTGAGAATACAAGAAGAATGAAAAAAGCGTGACATTTTTTTCTCTTATTATTCATAATGATTAGAATTATTTTCCAATAGTGATAACAATGGGTTTAATTATAGGGCCTAAAAACTTAGACAAAGGTCTTTGAATTCCAACATTTCAACAATTGAGCCAATTTTTCGTCCTATAGTAACTTAACGAACTTTTCAATGTTTACAGCTGCAACTATAGTAGAAGTATTGATTATATATGTATAACTGATCCAATGTATTCTCGGTGATTACATCAGCTATTACATGTACCGCAGTAATTCCGAGGATATCACAGTGAGTATGCTGAACTAAAGGGTTCTTTAATATATATATATGTAGAGACTATATATAGTACGAGAAATGTAATTGGCTTAAAAAAGGTTAGTAGCAACTTCTATCACTCTGTTTATTTAATACAACCCCATCAAATTGCATGAGCGATCCGCAGCGCAGGTCCAAACGATCAATTCAAAATGAACTTTGTGCGTAACAATGTTGCTTCCAACAACAAGAAAGAACAACTGCTATCCGATATATTTCTAACATATCAAACTATCATTGCCAAAAATTAAGCCTGTTTATTAAGAAACATAGCTCGAATCTACACACATCTCAGGGAACAATTAGAACACAATAGATAACACATTTCTCTTTCTCTCTCTCTGTTTTTCTCTCTCTCAGTTTTTTATATAGCATTAACTAATTTTAAACTATTCTTATTCTAATTCTTAGTTTCCTACTTTAAATATTAGATTCTTTTAAAACGTTCAATTGTTAACTCTTATGAATATTTCAACCAACTGGAGAGAAAAAGAGTTCATAAATTATGTTTAGCAGTATAGAATAGAGTAGAGTCGAAAAAGTAAATAATTATGATTCCGACGAATTGAAGTCATAACTTTTATTTGCCGGTCGGCTTTGAAAAAAAAAAAAAAAATAATAATAATAATAAAAATCATCACCAAAATGACTGAATGGATACTATATACTATAGCTTAGCTATAGAACTACTGATTATTCTTCTTCCTTTCTTCGTCTCCCTCGTTGTAACCAAAATACCCATTTCATCATTACTTTTTTTCTTCTTTCTAAGTACTATTTGGGCAATTTTTGCTACTTTAAAGCTCTCCCACTCCTACCAGGGCAGCCTCGGAACTAAAATATCTCTTTTTACTATAGCAAAAAAAAAAAAAAAAAAAACCAACTCCCACCCTACTTCTACAACAATTGAGTCCAATTGGTAACAAATATTGATTAATTAAATTAATATTAAAATATTGAGAATAAAATGAATCGATCCTGAGCATCATGATCTATCATTCATTCATCAGGATTCATTATTCTTATTCTAAAATAAATTTGTGCGTTGAGTTTTGCTTCAGTTCATTTTGTGTGAGTTTTTAACACCTACAATCTGCCATGGTTTCAAGAATTTTTTTTCCTGCATGTCAAAAATTTTCAATTTTTTCAAGCACAAGAAATTTTTTTTTTTTTTTTTTTGCACCAGCGCAAAAAAAACATAAAAAGAAAATAAGTTTTTTTTTTTCTTATGGGATTGTAAACCGTTGACGATCGATAATCGAGAAAACGAATTTTAGCTCTGCTTGAGAGATTCATCTTAAAGATCACTTTTTTCAAACTATTCTACTTGGAACTTTAATTCTTGGATTATTTGAACTTATCAAGGCAGTATTACACGACTGTACTATTCTATAGACTATAGTATACTATCAAAAGATGAGTTACTTTTTCATATTTCACCTCATTTTGTTAGGAGTACTTTACGTAACGATAGTATACTACATTTGTTATTAAGTATACTATAGTATAGCGGAAGGGTAACGTTGGTTAATTACTTTTTCTTGAAAATTTTCTATTGAAACATTTTAATAAGAGACACAAAACCAGGTTAGAAAAAAAAATAGCAAAAAGCAACGTTTTTTTTGTTCACACACTGACTCAGTAGCACACACAAAATTTTTCAAATTTTTTTTTCTTCTTTTTAATACAACGACAAGAAGGTCATAAAAAAAAAAAAAAAAAAAACTTAAAATCATTTTATTTTTCCATCCAACTGGAAAGAAAGTTTTCTTATTTTCCTTCTTTTCCACTAATTTTTTTGATTGATATATATTTTTTTTTTTATTTCAATCTCATCAACTTCTTTTTTTTCTTATATTATAGTCAATTTCACTTTCTTAAATTTAGGGATTATAATTTTAGAATAGAGGAGTTTTTTTTTTTTTTAGTTCAGTTCAGTTCAGTTCGACGAGTTAAGAGAGATTTCAGTGCCTTTATTAATTTATTATCATTCTTACGACTCTTTATTTTATACGACAGAGAATCCGTTTTGTTCAACAACTACAGTTTATATTAGAAAAGAACTTTTAGGAATATATTGATAGAGAGAAATTTCTCATAACGACTTAAAGAGAAAATTTCAACCAACCAGTTAACGAACTTTTTATAATATTTTTTTTTTCGATTCTACAGATTGTTTTTTTTCTTTTCTTTACAACATTTAAATTATTTTTTCTTTTCAAACGATAGACTTTTTTTTATTTTGTGATTTATAATAATTTTTTGCTTTTAATTGTTTTTATAATTTATTCGATCTTTTTAGAAAAACATCCACTGCCAAATTCAAAATTGATATAGTTTTTGGTTTATTATAATTTATTCGACATTTATATTTCAAAAGGTAAGAATACCCTCTTCAATATTAGTTGAATTGACCAATATTTAACATCATTTTTGAGTTAATCAGCTAATACATGAGAAACTTTTTATGCAAGAATAAAACTAACTTCAACAAAATAGACTCAAGAAAGATAAACTTTAATACAAAATGTCAAGTGTACCACCACCAAGAGTTCATGGTCAAACCAAAACGTCCGGTTCAGAAAAAGAGATTTTTGATGTATATATTGGACCATCAGGATTATTAACTGCAAATAACATAGCTACTCGACATCGATATCAAGTTATATTTGGTACAAGTAGATCAGCTGTAGTTTCAGCAAATCCAACCCAAAACCCTGATCAATATACAGTTTCAGTAGAAATCCCACCAAAAGTAGATGCAGCAAAAACTGTTAGTTGTCAATTATCTGTTTTGGATGAATATGGTAGTAAAGAAGAAGCAGTAGCATTTTTACAAAATTTCACTTATGATGATGGAAATTCTAGTAATGCTGGAGATGTAAAATCTGATGCAAACAGTCATGCAACCAATACACCAACCACTACTACTCAACAACCTCCAACAACTGAGTATGATAATAAACCATCAATGGAGGATTTGTATCGATCGGCTACCGGTGCGGCTCCACCAGGTACGGCACCAGCCAACCCAAATGCTCCACCATCATCAACATCAACACCAGCAGCTGGTCAAGGAACACCACCAAATCCAAATCAGTCAACGTCTCAACCACCACAACCACCTAATCAACAACCACCTCAACAACCTGGTCAAGCACCTGCTGGTCCAGGTCAACATCCACCACCACCATTCCCATTTTATCATCAATATTATCCACAACAATATAATAGTGAGGATGGTAATAGTTATTATCAACAACAACAGCAACAAGCCCAACAGCAACAACAACAGCCACCACCACCACCACAACAACAACAATCATCAGAATATTCACAACAACCACAACCTGGTCAACCACCAAGTCATCAAGGTGGCGAATGGATGCAACAACAAGATTCAAACAATCCAGGTAATCCAAATGCTGCTGCTGCCGCTGCTGCTGCAATGTATCATATGCCACCAACTTCATATTATTTACCATCAATGCCTCAACATAGTTATGGTATGGGAGCTGGTATGCCATCAAGATATGATATGGTTCCACCAGGTCCAGCACCTCAATTAGTTCGAACAACTGCTTTATCACAGGCAGCTACTTCATTAGGTGGTAATGCAGCAGTACATGGTCATGGATCAGGTTTAGCAAATCAACAACAACATGATGCAATTTTAGCAAGTCCACAGTTTAGAGCAAGTTTAGAATTACCAACTGGTCAATTGGAATCTTTAGTACAAAGTTGGACCATTGAAGAATGGCATAATAAACGTCGTTTAGTTCAATTTACTAGACAGCAACGCGGTGCTGTTATCTCTGCAGAATTTTCACCATTGGATGCTTCAAGATATACATCAAATACTCCATGTATTTCCTGTATTTGGTGGGAAGAACGTCAAGAATGTTTTGTTACAAGTGTTGATTGTATTTATTTATTAGAACAATTAGTTAATACTAAATTTACAGTTGAAGAAAAGAATCGAATTAGAAGAAATTTGGAAGGATATCATCCATTAACTGTTTCAAAGGGTAAAGCAGAATCTGGTAATTTCTTTAGATTAATTATGAGTTTCTCTGCACCGAAACCAAGAAATATTGAAAAGGATGTTAAAGTGTTCCCTTGGAAGATTTTACCTCATGCTTTGAAGAAAATTATTTCAAAATATAGTGCTGATTATGGTCATACTGCTGCTGCTGCTGCTGTAGTAGGTGCTCCAGGTGGTGCTCCACCTCCACCACCTCCAATGCCAATGTATGCACCAATGCCACCACATCCACAACAACAAATACCACCTCCACCACCACCTCAACAACAACAGCAACAACAAACTCCTCAGCCTGGTGGTATCCCTCCTCCACCTCAACAGCGTCCAATGAGTCAAGGTTCAGCTGCAGGATTGCCACCTCCTCAAGCAAGTCAGGGTGCAAGTCCTGCTCAAGCCGCAGCTTCCATGGCCCAAGGTTATTATCGATAGAACTCTTTGTTAAAAAAGGAAAAAGAAAAAGAAAAAGAAAAAAAAAAAACCGAAAAAAAGAGGGTAAATTATTTTTATTATCTATTATTTTATTATTATTGTTTTTAATGTTGTGATTTTTTGTTTATTAGAAATACTATTTTTATTTTTGTTGTTTATTAATACTTAT
This sequence comes from Blastobotrys buckinghamii (nom. inval.), assembly GCA_030579975.1. Lineage (NCBI taxonomy): Eukaryota > Fungi > Ascomycota > Dipodascomycetes > Dipodascales > Trichomonascaceae > Blastobotrys > Blastobotrys buckinghamii (nom. inval.). The sequence goes on from JAKTSB010000017.1 coordinate 129,710, forward strand.
ATTTGTTAAATACGTTCTAAACTTTTTTTGTCCTGTCTGTTTTTTTTTTTTTTTGTTTTGTACACTTGTAGTATTAGAAGATTTGGGAATGAAAAGGGTGGAAAGAAGGATTTTTAAAGATATGGGTAGGTTCATTTAATTGTTTGATTTTGTTGTGACTACTGTGAGTGTTTTTCTTTTCATGTTGAACAAGTTAAGAAAAAAAAAAAAAAAAAATAAAGGTTGTGAAATATAGGTAGAATGAGTGAGTAGGAAGAAAGAGTTTATTATATTTGAAATATTGGTAAAAAAGTTATTTGTCTATTTATGAATTTAAAAGGCAAGGGGGAAAAAAATTTCTAGTTATAGTTATTATATTTTGTTTATTATTATTATTTGTTACAATTTGTATAAAGTTTTAAATTTGTTATTCTATGTTTAAATATGAATAGACCAATCTATTTTGTTTATAAAATTATTCTAATTTGCCTGTCATGGTTAAAGGGTTTTGGCCAATTAATTGTAGAGTCTTGTTAAAATACTACTTAATAACAATTGAAAACCAACCAAAAGTACCATACTTGGTAATAATTAATCAATTGTAACATTTCATGAAGCTTAATCCTGAGTCTTAGTATTTTACATATGAACAATCACAATAGCACATTCTATAACGACATCCAGATATTAATATATAGTCAAACAAGTTTCAACGTTGTCAAACAAGTCTCAACGTTCGGGTAATTGATATCAGTAGAACCCCCTCAATTGTAAATCATAATTTAAAGAAGTTTAAGGTATCGATGTTCAAACTCCAGATTTCGAATCTAAAGATCAAGATCTTAAACCAGCAGGCAGAGACCATTATTTATAGTTAAAAGCGTTATAGACAAATCTAACCTTACTTATCGATCGCCAATACTCAATTATAAGTTAGCATGACAGAATAAAAAAATAGATTTGATAGCCGATGTGGATCTCCACTTATTATTATTATATATGGAGAATTATTATTATTTCTCACAGTCTAAAACTGTAGATCCAAAACTCGTTAGTCTAATAATACATTTAACCATAAAATTTCTCAAACTACCATTATAGAATTATTAACATTAATTCAGAATTTCACACACACATGAGATAACATGTATATAATTAACCGATATGCTCGAGTTTTTAACTCAACTAGTGCTTGACGATCAATTCAACTCTTAAGGTGTTGAATTTCTCGAACCCATAGCCATTGCATCTTAATGTGTGTACAACCTACCGTATAATCAATCTCATCTAATTTTCTAAATTACCAATTGATACATTTAAACGTTTTCTAAATACAATCTTTTCTAAATAAAAACCCCCACCTTTAATCTAGCTACATGTCAAAACCCCCATGATGCTGCATTGTCAACTAAATCATGGCTATTGCAAAACTAATTTAAAACACCTCATCACTAAACTAAAATAATCAGGGGGTGATTGAGTGAAGAGGGATTCAAGTCAATCAATCGCTCAAAAAAAAATTTTTTTTTTTTTTTTTTTTTTATCCTGCCCTCATCTTAATTTATGCCCTTACCACAGTGTGTAAGTCAATGATCGAAATCATTACCTCACTTTTTTGCCTCATTTAAGCGGGTCTAAGTGGAACCTGTGACTTTATGCGTGAAATTGAATCCATGTTTGAAACTTGAGTAATGAGCGGTACATATGAGATACAAAGAAAACAGAGATGATTATTTAAGCTGTGATAAGAGAGGAGCTGGGGTTTAAAAATTTTATGAGAAATGATCGAGAGTTTAAGTAAGGGTTTACTTTAGATCTGCAGTGGGTTTTGATCTTGAATTGGGTTTAAATTTGTCAGATTAAGTTTAAATTGCACTGCAGGTGTAGTTCCATGAAGCAGCTGAATGTGTATGGGGCTTTTTCAAGAATTTGAGGATTGAATTGAATCTGAGATTATGAAAGATACAAATAAGATGTACAATGTATCTAAAATTTAAGATATATCTAGCTGGATATATCAGATGAGACGGTTTGAATAGATTATTTGCAATGAGAGATGCATGTGCTTGATAGTAGATGCGGCGCGGGGCTAGCGTTGAACGGTAGATCGATGTACTATCCTACTTGTACAGATTGTAACTATACCTGTAATAACGGGATTTATAGTGTAAATTAGGGTTAATCACACAACACCCTTATAAATCAAAGCTTATATATGCTGCAAACATGTAAAAGTGATATTTTCTAGTGCTTTCTGTATTGCCAAATAATAATTGTTATATATATATTAATGAAGAGAAGGTGCATGCATGGAATTGGGTATATATATGGTGCTAAAAGATGATAATTAATTTGTACACGTCGCTATAGGAATTATCACTCTAAATTCTAACTTTCGCAGTGATTATATACGTTTACTAAGCCAATCTTCCAATGATCAAAAACAACTTAAGAATTCAACTATACGACATAGTCATTTAAAAAAGGAACCTATCTGGCCAATATAACTTACCAATAAATCATGGGGTTGGTTTTTATGTTATGCTATTACGGGGACAGCTATTTTAAATTGCGATTAATTTGATATATAAATACCTGAAAAAAAGATTCAGTTACCCTTGTTCATGTTTATATAAAAACCATGAAAGGGACAAGATATCTACAACTGTATACTATAGAAGACTCGTTGAAGTATGTTATACAAAGTGAAATCGGTATGATAAGCCCAAAATATTCTGGATAGCTTAATTATTACTGAATACATGTATCGATCGACGGTTGATAAATCATTGCATAAAGTTCTTGAATTTTACACCCAGCTTAGTAAACCCATTCATATATATTAAAGTTGATAAATAGTTTAAAATTTGGATAGAAGTAAAGCGAAAATACAAAACCTTCTCCAAGGATCCGATTCTTATGGCTTTGTATATATACTACAGTCAAAAGGTTCCGAATGCAGGTTTAAATAAATTAATACAACCAAATTAGTGTGATATTGAGATCCCAATTGAGGTTTTATATATATCCTTATAATAGTGATAAGCATAGAACAGTCTTTCTATTGCAAATTGGCCTTTTCACTTAGTTGTCAGGTGAACCTCCGCTTCCAGATCGAGTCAACTAGAGCTATAGTTTTTGGAAATTTTGAAAGTAATCAGTCAGCTAGTTGAGTTAAGCATACTTTGTTTCAATTGGTTAGCCATCTTCCAGTTACTTTCAGTTTAAATATATATACTTTTTCTTGATAATTATCGTATTATTAATGGATGGTAGTAGTATCCTGTTTACTGTTTGAACAAATCGCAGTTATTTTCAGTTCAAATACTTTTTTTTGGTACTGCCACTGTGTTAATGTTGATGACAGTATCTACTGATTTAAGTGATGCATCAACTACCCAAAACTTTTCAAGCAACACAATCTTTCTACAGTATACATAGTATAGTCATCCCAAACTTGCAACCATAACTGGTAAAACTACAGTCAAAAAGAAAAAAAAAGAAAAAGATTATAACCAGCAAAAGAAAAATTCATTAATACATTACATTATTTTTTTTTAATTATTTTGATAATTTTTTTTTTTTTTGAACACTTTAAGCGTTCTTTGCAGCAGCCATCTTATTCAATGCTGAACCATATTTGAACCATTCAATTTGTTCAGAATTATAAGTATGAGCCAATTCAGTTTCCCAAGCTTCACCATCTTTTGGATGAACAACCATCTTCAAGTTCTTACCTGGAGCAAAGTTATCAGTTAAACCAACAATATCAATTCGATCATCTGGTTGAATCTTATCGTAATCAGCTTCATTAACAAAAGTCAATGGTAACATACCTTGTTTCTTCAAGTTAGTTTCATGAATTCGAGCTAATGATCTAGCAATAACTGCTCGACCACCCAAGAATCTTGGTTGTAAAGCAGCATGTTCTCGAGATGAACCTTCACCATAATTATGATCAGCAACAACAACCCATGGGACATTGTGATCTCGATAATAAGCAGCAATATCTGGGACAGTACCTCGTTCACCATTTTCTTGATTCTTAACATTGTTAGTTTCACCATTTTCAGCATTATAAGCAGCAATTAAAGTATTTTGAGAAATATTAGTCAAGTGACCTCGATATTTCAACCATGGACCAGCTGATGAAATAGAATCAGTAGTACATTTACCCAAAGTCTTGATTAAAATTGCGGCATTAGTAATGTTTTTACCATCCCAAGCTTTGAATGGAGATAATCGTTCCAAACGATCTGATGATGGATCAATCTTAACAGAAACTTGAGATCTATCAGCTGGTGGAGCAGTATAAGTATTTCTACCAGCGTCATAACCTTTAGTTGGTAAACCTTCACCATGTGGTTCTTGTAATTTGAATTCTTTACCATCTTTATCTTTTAAAGTATCAGTAATTGGATTGAATCTTAAATCACCAGCAATAGCAAATGCAGTAACTAAATCTGGAGAAGTAACGAATGAATGAGTAGCTGGATTAGAATCATTTCGACCAGTGAAATTTCGGTTATAAGATGAAACAATGGTATTCTTTTCACCTTTTTTAACATCTTGTCGATCCCATTGACCAATACATGGACCACAAGCATTTGCCAAAACAATACCACCAAAATCTAAGAAAGTTTGTAATTGACCATCTCGTTCAATAGTAGCTCGAACTTGTTCAGAACCTGGAGTAACAGTAAACAATGATTTAGATTTTAAACCATGAGCCATAGCATCTCGTGCAATGTTAGCTGATCGAGTCATATCTTCATAAGAAGAGTTAGTACATGAACCAATCAAACCAACTTTAACTTCAGTTGGCCAACCTTTTTCAACAGCAACATCTTTTAATTTAGAAATTGGAGTTGCCAAATCAGGAGTAAATGGACCATTAACATGTGGTTCCAATTCACTTAAATTAATTTCAATAACTTGATCATATTCACAACCTTCATCAGCTTTTAAGAAATCTGGGTATAATTTTGCAAATTCAGCAATTCTTGCTCTCTTTGTAGCATCTAAATAATCAGCCATTCTTTCATTCATTGGGAAAACAGAAGTAGTAGCACCAATTTCAGCACCCATATTACAAATGGTACCCATACCAGTACAACTTAAAGCTTCAACACCTTCACCAAAATATTCAACAATAGCACCAGTACCACCTTTAACAGTTAAAATACCAGCAACCTTTAAAATGACATCTTTTGGTGCAGTCCAACCAGATAATTTACCAGTTAATTTAACACCAATAATTTTTGGAGCCTTTAATTCCCATGGTAAATCAGCCATAACATCAACAGCATCAGCACCACCAACACCAATAGCTAACATACCTAAACCACCACCATTTGGAGTATGAGAATCGGTACCAATTAATAAAGAACCTGGGAATGCATAATTTTCCAAAACAATTTGATGAATAATACCTGAACCTGGACCCCAGAAACCAATATTATATTTAGCAGTAGCAGTTTGTAAGAAATCATAAACTTCTCGATTAATATCAATAGCTCGTTGTAAATCTAATTCACCACCTTTTTGTGCTTGAATTAAATGATCACAATGAACAGTAGTTGGAGTTGCAACTTGTGGGAAACCTGCAGACATGAATTGTAAAATAGCCATTTGAGCAGTAGCATCTTGACAAGCAATTCGATCTGGTCTTAATTTCAAATATGATTGACCTCGAACAATTTCTTGTTCATGTGGATTATCTAAATGACCATATAAAATCTTTTCAGCATAAGTTAAAGGTCGATTCAACCGCTTTTTAACAATTTCAACATTTTCGGCGTTTTTAGCATAGTTGATGAAATTACCTTTTTCTAAATTGTTCATTTCAACTTTAGAATCTCGGGTTAAGGCAGAAGCCATACCTCGAGTGAAAGTTCGAGTACTTGCCTGTTTGATTGATGACAAACGGGAAAGCATTTTGAATTATTATTATTGTATAGTTGTTTTTTGGTTAGTAAAATAAATAAATATAACAAGAAAAAAAAAAAAGTGATAAAGAAGAAGTTGAAAATTTAAATTTTTTTTCTCACCCACAGAATTTTTTTTTTTTTTTCTCTTTCCTTTTAGAATTGGTTCTATTGGTTTTGTTATATATATAAAGAAAAAAGAGAGAGAGAGAGACTTAAAAAAGAAAAGACCAAACTCTCGGAAAATTTTTTGTGCTTTTAAAGTAGTATTAAAAAATAAAAACAATAGCTTTCATTTGACGAAATTCCAATTTCATCACTTCAACAGTGCATTCATGCGGTGGGTCGGCATCGGAAGTTGCACCCAACTCAAGGTGGGGATCAGCCAATCACACGCAAGCAATTTGTAAGTCTCGTTTTCGGTTTTGGGTTTGAGTCGGCCGAGACTCGGATTTTACCTCTGCTTTAGTTGTTTTTTTATTTAGTGCCCGCATTAATTTTGTTTTGGATCATTTGGGACTAGAGTTGTTCCGCTCCCCTTATGCTTGCTTAAAAGTGTTGCTCTACGGCTAATAGCTGGAGGTAGAAATAGAAATTTGGATGATGATGCAGAAATGCGAAACCATATGAGAATTGTTACGCATGCAGTGATCCCCCCCGTTTATACATGTAGTTGGATGGCATAATGATAAAAGCGTTCCCTCGGCCGTTGAATTGAAACTCAGCTTGTCCTTTCTTTGAATTCGAAATTATTATTACAAGAAATCGGCGGGCGAGCGGGTGTATTATTCAATCAATTCTAATATTCCTATAGTATAAGGTGGTTATTCTAAAAAAGCTAAACAAACTCAATTAAGCTATTCAATATCTATATCCTATAGTGAAAAATCATTATATGGGGCCAGTCAGTAATTACCTTGGGGTAGGTTAATTAATTGAGTTTCTTTAAAGCTCAAACTTCGGTGTGGCATCGGAATTTTGACTCGATTTGGTTTGCAGAACCTTAATAGAGTTCTTAGCCTTGTCCATGGAGTATAGTAATCAATGACAGTTTTTCCAGAACTTTATTGAGTATTAAACCAATTTAGGTAATTAAAGTTGATTCAATGGTACGCTTAAATGAATCGTGGAGAACACATGTTGCAACTGATGGTGCTTTTGCATGTGAGTTGTATTTTCAGTCATAAGCTTTTAGACTAGTTATCATTACATGTAGTTAATTCAGCGTTGGTAAAGTATACAAAGGCTTGAATAATTCTCCAAGGGGTTAATGCTTGGTAGTAGTTGAGTGATAAGTTTGATAGATCTGGAGATCTGATCAGTATCCGCACTGCTTAAAGATCTATTGATCTAAGATTTGAGCTCTACAGTATACAATTGACACTGCTCTATATTAATTACATATAATACATACTATGTATTGTTATCGATATAAGATCTAAACTATAATAGCGCTAACAAAGATGTTCAAGTACAATTGAGTATCCAAACAATACAAATTTTAAACATATATGGATATTATATAAACATCAACTTATTTTGGTGGTTTTTCAAATAATACACTAATTAAATGTATTATCACAAAGACAGCACATTTAATGATCCTTTGACCACAATTACTCAATTGTAATCGACCTCCATGCCTATAGTATCCCTCAGTACGCCCAATACATACTCTCTCTTCACCTCCGTGCCTTAAAAAACTATCATTGGTGCAAATTCTCCATCAATCAAATGGATCCTTCATATTTTTATTGCTCATACTATATTGCCGAACCCTCCACCATTGCAAATACTAGAAGATCCATCTATCCAAATTTCTCCAATGATCAGAATTAACCGCGTTCTTATTGGTAGTTCTGCCACCAATTAATGCGCGTGTGAAAATTTCAGACATGGAAGTTCGGCATCTTTTTCACACAAATCCTACATATTTTTGAACTCAAAGGTTTCAAAGCCACTGCATGCATGGAGTGATATAGTAGGCTCCAAGTTTAAGTACTTCTTAGGGTCTTTAAAGCGTTGGCTCGTGCGTTTGCCTGACTCTCATTTAAACCTTTCATGAGCAGTGAAACACTATAATTCGGACTTGTCTTCAAAGATCGGGCTACTAAGTTCAATTTTTGCTCCTTTCTGAGCTGCTGGGCTTGGTGAAAATTAGCCGTTGATAAATACAGCCTATTTTTTTCAGCTTGAGGATAAAGAATAGAAATACGTATGTGGACAGTGTAACGCTATAAAGGTATTAATCCGGTTATTTGATTGGGGGACGTCGTGTACATAGTTGGGTTTAGAACAAGATTAGATTGAAGCTGACTCGACAGTTTGACGAGCTTGGACGATTATGCGTCAGTGCTTTTGAAGACACTATTACGGAAAAATTATTTCCAAATTTTGAACATCGATCCATGGTACAAGCTAAAAAATGATATTAAAACCCTTCAATTAAATCTTGTAGATTTTGAAAGTGGATGCAATTAACCACCTCTATACTTGAGGTTTGAATTATTACAATTAGATATCTACATGTAGTCAAATCCATTGTCATTGCGATCGATAGGTACCGTGGCATCAAAATTTACCCATGAATATAGTCCTTCATCCGTCCAATCAACATGCCGATACCAGCCATAAATCCAATCATACCATGCACTGTAGGGCCCAAATGAATTATCGGTCGGATATTATCAAGGAATAGCTATAATAAGTTTCACTGCACAATTTCAAGTTTATTTTTCGATGCATCCTCAAGCCGACAGTCGCTTCATGTCTGTGACTGGTGGGATTTCATTGATGTTCTACTTTCCACAACCAAAAATTTAAACCTTTGAAATGAAAATTTTCAGCCGTGTCATGGATGGAATCTTTTTATAAATATTTGCATTTGATGCAGTGTAATTATCCTACACGCGCTGCCGTGGCAGCGCATATATATATTAACTGGAACATCTCGAGCCGCAAAGTCGGACCCGAGTTTTTACAGTTTAGAAATTCCAAGAAGTGGATTCGATGAATTAATTAATGATGTTTATTTTTTTTTATGGAGAGGCTCGATTTGCAATTGAGATTTGGTGTGTGCACGCGGTAGGTGGAGGTCGCAAATTCCAAATTGGCTGACATCATGGTAGCTTAATTAGTTCTCAAGTGGAGGTACACACAATTACAGCACAGTGTATCCCATTGTACTTAACTGATGCAAAGATCTTAAGCTTTTATCCCTGGTTGGCGTTAGAAGAAAAAAGGTCTCCAGACCATTGATATGATAAACCCGACTCGGCATTAATTGATCACTGCGGTTCTAATAATTGGCGTCGTTGATCGGATAGATATTGTGAATATTATTAAAGGCTCTTCAGATGATCCAGGGTGAACGTGGATACAAAAAATGTAGTCGTGGTATAACCATTATGATTTGAATAGAATATATGTTCGAATGGGAGTTTCTAAATGGGCATAGAGTCTACGCAATGCTTTGATATCTATATTATGGGTAGGCACTTGGAGAGGTGGTTAATTAACATAATTTTTGGCAAAAACATGGATATATGGAGCATAGTTTTAAAGAGCAGCGGTTTTTTTGAAAACACCGGTCTTGAAAAGCTGTTGGGATCAATTGTATATCATTTGTATATCATTTGAATATTATCAATAAGAATCTAGAAGAGTGCCTGGATGATTGATATAGACTTAATTATAGCATATTAGTATCAATAACCAAATTGTTAGAATTTTTAATTGTTCAGGTTTATAATCTTATACAATTAGTATGGATGCAAAACTAGTATAGGCTTTATCTATCAGACAGGTTTGACTGATATCAAATCTTAACGATCGAACTTTCAAACTGAACTCTGCATGCGTAAGTGTTCAAAGTACAAGTTACAGATATATACTGTGTGGATCTGTGACGTTACCAATTGTTGAAGACTATATGATTTTAAGTGAGATATATTCCACATGAAATTTTGTTAAAATTAAAACACTTGAACGCATAAAATAACTTAATCATGTAGTAGTGCCCCAGTAGCACAAAATTTCAACGTTCTATCAGAATTGAAACTTAGACTGAACTGGTATCAAAAGCCATGGTGCACTGCAAATTCATGCCATACCGTAAATTTGACTGGGAATCGCAGTTATTTTTCCTGAATCATTCGCTCCTTGGATTTTATTATCATCATCGTCATCTGCTCATTTCAAATTTGATCAAAATTAGGGTCCTGAAATAAGGTTTCGGTGATCTTTCGGGTTCCAAGATTAGATCAAATCCTCGAGATCATCATCAAAGAGCTCGGTTAAATTCAAATAGGTACCATTTAAAATGTGAGGTTCAGGAGTATTAAATAAAGAATCGCGAGTCTCGCAAAACTGTTTCCACGAGTTGAATTTAAATAACCCGTAGGTGGTGTAGTTCTGTAATTAAGTTGTCTCAGAAATAGGACAGGTTGGTATTTATAGGCCGGTTTACCGGCCTGTGACAGCTGTGAGTGTGAGCGAATATAGCCGTTGACCATGGCAATTAGTGGCAAGCCGATTCAATAATCTTGACTTGAATCTATGTGTTCCGGTATCCACATGTTATTAACATTGTTCAGTTTTGGTATTAAGTGTATCAATACTAACTAATAGTTTGAATGTTAGTGGTTTACAATTAGGTTTTGAAAATATTTAATTACATTGATTTAATGGATATATATACACTATTTAGTCTTGGCTTGAGAGGAGCATTCCCTTGACATTGTATAGATATCAGTTACAAGAGACCAGGGTAGGACGTTTCCCAATTCACATTGATCTATGGATAAACTATGGCTTTTATGGGTATTGTTATATCTTAGGGTCCTGGGAAGTTCTGCACCCATAGATCATGACTGAAATGTTTCTGAGATGAAGAATTGTGAATTTTGCAATAGTTGATACAAGCAAAATCTCTGAAACTTATATATTAGTCAAAGAGATATGATAGCATATATAAATGGTTAGTTACAACTTTCACTTAATTGCAGCTTTAACTAGCTACAGTTACATGTAATTTTTTGTTTAATCGGGAAAGCCTAATTAAATCACATTAAACTACAGTGGTAGTATCAATTTCGGATCATGTTTAGCCAATTGAGGATTGCACGAGTACTATGTTACAAAAATTACGTTTACCTTTTAATTATCCGGTTATATATAAATTTATAGCTACTTATGTTCTGAAATATTTTAAAAATTTTGTCTGTGTATTTTCTGACTGGGCTATTTGCTAAACTCCACAGCTTATTCAATCGGGATCCTCATATATACAAAACTTACAATGTACGTGAGTAACGTCTTATTTATTACACAACTTAATTATTTAATATTAAGACATAATCGGTATATACTTGGGCTACTCTAATCAGTTGATGAAATTCAAATTCAAATTAGCTAAGTTAAATCTAAGAAATTTTAATTCAATAAATCTCAGAGAGGTAAATATTATACTATTATGTATTTTATGAAAATCGATCTGAATAAGTTATTTATATTCATATTACAATCACATCGTATATAATCTTTCCATCAAAGTATCTGTTTCACTGAGGTGGGTTGTTATAACAAACTTAAAAAATAATACACTATATTTACGATCAAAACCTTAAGAAAATTTTTTTTTTTTTCATGATCGCAAAGCATAATATCAACAAAACCAACAGATTTGAAAGTTTAATGAATAAAAAGAGAAGAATATTGATATCTATAACTCAAGTCTATAAAAAAAAAAAGAAACTGACTATACTGGGGGAAATGCTTACTAACAAGTTGGAAATTGGTCTTGAATGTGTGAAATTTATTAAAATTTTTTACCCATATGCGGTGGTATGGATTGGCTATGGTACTTAATTAAGTTGAATCTAGAGCAGCTAGTGATTGATACATCATTTGATATATACAGTATATATATTCTACAATGATCTAGAGCTGAATAAAAGATAGATCTATATACAGTGTATTAATTATTCAAACAGAAAGAGTAAATAAATATATTGTGTTCCAAATTATGCAAAAAAATATCTGACTAGAGAATCAAAATAAATGCTATATACTTTTATATATAAAAGAAGTGAATCTTAGACCAACTCATCATTTACATGGTCCGGATAAATTGATTATTTTTTTGGTTGTTTAACAACCATATGAACAGCATACCCAGCAGATCCCAATTCACTTTGCAGTTTATTACACTTATTTTTACCAATATTAATATTAACATCAGGATTTAACCAAGCAATACCAGTATTACCATCAGTAATACTACCAAAATTGACATCAATCCCTGGAACTTTAGAGCAATCAATAGATTGAGCTTGATCATAACTTAAATAATCAACAAATTTACCATTAAATTTCAAGTTCTTGTCATTCAAATCAATTGAACCAATTTTTTGTTTATTTTTACCGTTTGAATCTGCAACATAAGCAGTAAAAATATTTTTGGAATGACTAACATAGAAATTAACATCTTGATTATTTTTAACTGTTAATGGTTTATGGCACATTGACCCTTTTTGACCATCTGGTTGTTTAGTTGAACATTTGGTTGATTTATCGGTAACTGGTTTTGAGGATTCATCGTTTACCCAAAATAATGCTTGGGATTTACCATTGGCACCGAAATCTAATCCAATGTATGCTGCTTTATTGTTGGATAGTTGCATCCATGTGGCCATAGTATACCCGTTAGATGTTGCAGCGTTAGCGACGTTCATTGATTGTTGGACGCTATTAACTGCAGAATCCATTTTTAAACCGGCTTGAGCTGGATAGATTGTGTCCGCTGATACTAATGAAGCAGCAGCAATAGCAGTTAAAGTTTTCAATTGCATTTTTGTATATTATTATTGTAGATATGTAAATTTCTTTTTGAATAGAAGCAAAGAATATAAAATAGAAATCCTCAGTTTTGCTGGACTAGAAGGTGTTTATATAGTTTTGAATAAATATATTTCAAAATATTTTTGAGGGGCAGATGAAGCTTTGATACTTTTATGAAACCAAGTGGGGGAGTGAGATTACTCGTCAATGATTTGATGATGATACAGAAAAAGTTCTAAATATAAATCGTTAGGGATTTCCAGTACAAATCGTTGAATCAAATTCCAGTGATATATATGGAATAGATTGAAAAGTTAAACCATCGGATGTTCATGCATTTAATAGCTAGACCCATCAAGGATCGGATTTTTTTCTGTATGATTCTTAGCTTAAAGTAATTAAAATGCGCATAATGATGTCGATCGTATTCGGATGGATTGATCTTCAATTCCTATAGTTTTTTTTCTCCTCCATTGTTTATTTTTAGATCATCGATCTCAGCAACTTCGTCATTCACAATTAATACATGTAAATAAATCAGTTTGGTGCCGAATCAAACATCTATCCATGGATGGCTCTTTAGCCTTTTTTACAATACCCTGCTCCACGTGCTCCTAGCTTAGTTTTTTTAGTACTTTAATTTGGTAAATAAATACCACTACACTTAACTGTTCCATATCCTTAGGTTCTTATTCCAATTGTTAACTAAACTAGTAGGTCCGCTAGTTTCCTCTTGGAAAAGCACCATTATATCAAACTTTAAAGATAAAACAATCAGACCCTCTAAGCAAATAAAATAAACCGATTGAGTGTGAAGCATGGCTGCTTCATGTTGACCTTGAAACTCGATCTCAAGCATTGACGGCTCATAATAATCATGGATGTAGAAGTTTTAATTCTCTACGAGCTCTTATGGCATTACAAACGGTAAATACAATTCGGATATCCCCAAATTAAGTTTCAAAACGTGGTAATTCAAAGTTAAATAGGTCTCTACCTACTGACCGCATGTGTTGATGCATCGATACGAAATTCCAAGAAAATTGACGGGTAATCACTACTAGTACTAGTTTACAAAACTGGTCCTTGTGAGGATTTTTTTTGTTTTTGCTGGGGTCTCATAGTTGTCAAGTATTAAGGTACACTTGTATCATTAAACATAAATTTAAAGACCCCACCGGCGAGTGCGGCTTTAGCAAACGATGCTATTATTAGAACATACATGAGTTTTGATACCACCATGGCAGTATTATCACCTCTGTCGATTGTTTATGTCAACTTATAGTTCGCAAATTCCTATTTATAATAATTTTATTTAGCAATCGAGTTAGCATTGAAATTTTTGCATCCAAATTGAAAACTACTCAACAAATCAACAAAAATTTATAAGCATATGAAAATATTACAATTGCTATCCATCATTCATCAATAGTTATAAAATATTTGATTATAATGGAGTTACAACTCTATCTTTATCGTAGTTCTACCATGAAATCACATCTATCTTGTATTGAGATTGCAAAACTTACCCTTAATTTTTTTAATTGAATAAACTCAATCATTTTTGTGGATTTTTTTCTCTCCATAGGTCTAACCCTTTATTGAAAGACCTCCATGAAACACCTTCTCTTTCAGTAACCAATACAAAAGTTACACCTAATTTTCTTTCAACATCTCTATTTCTACCTTCATCATCAAAAAAAACCATATCTTTAAATTCTAGTCCAGTTTTCTTTTGAATTTCTTTAAAATGTGAAATTTTTGATCCTGTACCCCATGAACAATGACATAAGTACTGCCTAGCTGGTTTCCCACCAACTTTTAATAATTGTAACATTGATTTTGCAGTATCTGGAGCCCAAGTTCTTGATGCTGATGCTGCTTTCATACCCTTTGATTCAATATGCTGTAAAATTTCAGGTACTTCATGATAAAATTGCATTTCCATACCTGATGAGTCAATCAGTTCTGTTCCTTCACTGTTGACTTTAAATGGTGGGGAAACATGTGTATCACACCAGCAAGCTGCTAATATTAGTAAATAGCTAAGATAGAAAAAAAAAACCCCCTCAGAAAAACTTACGCCATAGTGTGTAGTCTAGATCAAAGACGACTAGTTTTGGTAAATGTTCTTCTGACATTTTATTGATAAGTTGTGATAAGATTGTAAAGTGGTAAAACCCGCTGGGATCAAAAAATTTCATTTTATTGTTGTGCGCCCAAAACATGATAATAAAAGTGCCTCGAATATATGCTCATAGGCATCTGGATAGTTAATAATACATTAGTTAGATAATAATATACAAAGAATTATACAACTACTGATTTTTATTTAAACATATTAAAATCTTTAGTACTTTCAAAAGTTACTTTACCATCTTTGATAACTGCAACTTTCAAATAATCTTGAGTTTCATTTGGCATGCCCAATTCACTTCTAACATTAACCTGTCTATGAGCTTCATCAACAATTTCCTTAGCTTCTTGTGAAACTCTTTGCTCTAATGGATTAACATTCAAATTTGGTTCAACTTTTGGTAACCCAATTTTTGGTAAAGAAGATTGTAAAATAACACTTGAAGGACCCTGTAATTTAATATATTTACCAGAATCTTGATTAACCCAACTTGAAAAACTTTCTTTAATTAAAGAATAATAACTCTTTAATTTACCCATAAATCCAGGATGATACTCTTCAATTGTATGATATTTATAATCTAATTGTTCAGTTTGACCATGTTGAACACTTTTATTATTACTATCAGTTGAATATGCAACAACTGTATCTTTCAATGCTAAATAACTTTCACCTTCCAATAAATTAATCTTAAATAATGAACCATGACCTGATAAGGCAACTTCACCTCTACCAGATAAAAATGTATGCCAAATTTTTTTACCCATGAATTTTCTTCTTGCATCTACTACTAATCTTTCACCAGTAAAAGTATGTAATGAATCTTTATTCACAACAACCCAATCAATTGTCCCATCTAAACTTAAGACAGCTAATGGAGAATTACTTGATATTAATGCACTAACTGGAGCTGAAGAAACATATTTTTGATATCCAATTGGAAATTGTAATGACCATAATCTTGAGAAAACTTTCTTTAAATATAACGATGAGATCAATGAATCTCCAAAAGTTGCTAATAATGTTTTTCTTTTGGTGTATAGTTCTGTTGAGGGAGGTAATGCAACTCTTAAAATCGATGATTCAATTACTTCAAATGATGTTGTAGTTGGAATTTTCCCTTTCAGCTCAGGAACTGACTTAACTAAATGTGATACATTGAGTGATGTTGGTATGCTAGTTGATGGTGATTGTAGAATATGAAGTAGTCGGCGACTACCTGTGTTCATTTTGTTGTTTTTTTATGCGTAGTCGTAATGGGGATTTGACAATGGTGGAATTTTTTTTTTTTTTAACGTGATGGGGGTTTGGTGGAGTGGTTTCTGTCTAGTGATTGGGAGATCCATTAAAGCTGTGATTATTGGTGCGCGAATATCACATAAAAACTGTACACAGCCGTGCAACACCGTCACGGTATGATAGAAGACGTGAATAGAATTACTGCTACGAAACATTGAAATGTTTGTTACTAAAATCATCAAATAACGGTCTATTAATACTAGTATCTTTCGAATATCTAGATAGAGACTCGATCAATACTTTCTGAGATTGAACAAGCCTTGGTAATGGTTTCAACTAAATTCAATCGTAGGCATCGTTCAACTATCGTATTACTTAAGCATGCATAGGTACGTAAAATTTCCAACCCTCTTGATGTGGCTTGAAATTCTTACTTCCAAATACCAAAAGGGTTAACTTGGCCATATAATCTGTTACAGCGCTATTACGACATAAAACAAAAGAATTTCAGGTCATTCAATAGCATAAACATATTAGCGCAAAATTCTGCTAGATTCTTGAGAGTAATTGGCTGGAATACTGTTGACTTTAGAGTATTAAGTCATTGATTTGTTTGTTGAACAACTATGAAGATTGTATATTTGTCATTATTAATCATAATGATGGTATGTTTGGATTATTGGTTTTATCGTTATTAATTCTTATTAGGGTTTTTATGTTAAATGGAGTTGATGGATATTTTAATATAAATAGACATCAAATCCTAGGTATTATTTTTTATATAACTAACTAACAATATTAATACATTTATATTTTGTATTATTTTGCATTGCATTATATTTTCTTATCAAATACCATAACTCGAAATTCCCGGATTTGTTTTTTTACAAAGGCTTGAATACAAAAAAACAATGCCGTCGAAGCACCCTATAGTTTGTAACAACTCGTTGAGCCCTTAAACAGTGTAAATTATACTAAAATTTAAAAATCAAATCTTTAACTTACATGGATTTATTGATTCAGCAACAACTTAAAAGTTTGATGAAATCTGGTTGGAATAAACATAGGTTTGAATTCCCGGAGGTTTTTTAACACATGCTTAAGCGTGACATTTCTATATATAAATCAGATCCCCTATCGATCGAGCTACCATGACTTAAGTATGAGCCAGTGAAATAAATAAACATCAGTTATTTGGATCATCCAGTTCCATTATCTACCTTTTCCAATAAGGTCATTGAGAAAATTAGAAAAGATGTGTGTATCATGCTAATTTTAAAGTCCCGGAAGATTTTTAGAGACGCTTAAACATTAAAAATCAGGGCAGCAAAGACACCCCACGTTTGAGGTAGACCATTGCCTCTTTTCAAGACCAAAAATGATACCAGAACTTGAAATCTTAGGTCATCCATTAACGTAGGATTATGGGTTTGATGAAGTTTTGAAGTTTTGAAGGGTTTTGGTTGGAATACTGGTACCATTAAATCCCGGATTTTAATTAGTAAAGTTTAAGCACAAAAAATAATTGTACTTCAATAGTACAATCAATTTCTGAGTTGGCTGAATGTGGTTTTATTATTCAGTAGCAGCACTGAACCTAACATGATAATACCATTCAATTGTATTAGTTTAGTTATTTCAAGATCAGAATGTTTTTCAGGTAGTTTGATTAATATATTGCCAGCTCTAAATCCCCGGATTTTTTTTTTTTGAATCAACTTGAG
The DNA here is from genome assembly GCA_030579975.1 of Blastobotrys buckinghamii (nom. inval.). Taxonomy (NCBI): domain Eukaryota; kingdom Fungi; phylum Ascomycota; class Dipodascomycetes; order Dipodascales; family Trichomonascaceae; genus Blastobotrys; species Blastobotrys buckinghamii (nom. inval.). The sequence goes on from JAKTSB010000017.1 coordinate 147,556, forward strand.
CACAATATTGATGCGTTCGCATTCGAATTAGCCCCCATTTTGATTGAGCTACTACAACTTGACTTTTAGACCAATAGCACTCAATTTAATTAAAACCTGAAATCATTCAGAAATATTAGTAACAGTTTCTATCTAATTTATTGATTCAATTGAAAATTTTGGGCATATTATGCTGAATTTAAATTCCCGGATTTTTTTTAGATACACTTGAACGCAAAATTCTAGGTCACAGAAACGCACCCTATGATTTGAAACAAATCATTGCATCTTTTAAACAGAGAAAATAATACAATAAATTCAAAAGCCAAATCATTCAATAGCACAGATGTATAATGCTAGTAACAATTCGGATGTTTAATGAAAATTAATTCAAAATATGGTTACTTCAAATTCCCGGATTTTTCTTAATGTCGTTAAAATACAAAAACTAATGTTCTCCAATAGTACCATCAAATAGCTGACCTCATGGACCTTCTTAAGGCAAAAGGGACTCTGAACTCAAAATACTAATATTATTAAATAGTATACTATAGCGGTTTGGTTACTCTGATGCTCAATAAACTTTTGAGGAGCTTTGATCAAACTATTGCCAGATTTAAGTTCCCGGATTTTTGTTAAACACGCGCGCTAAAATTCGAACTTTCCACGTCCCACACCAGGCCCTCTATCAACAAAGTTACATCATTTCTAAGTTTAAACCAATAACACAAAAAAATAACTAGACATTTCAACCATTCAGTAGCATTAATTTATTTTCCAATATATTTATAGAGTTAATTAGGAAAGGTTTGTATATCATATGTCAATTTTAAATTCCCGGACTTTTTTAAAACAGTTTGAACAGGTGCAGTAGCAATATTAGCATAGATTTATAAATTCTAGATTTCTTCAAAACTTTAATTACGGGAAACATTCTAAATTACGGAACTTACCTCTGGTATTTGAAATAACAATAACTTTGAATTCCCGGATGTTTTTTAGAACACGCTAGAACGCGGAATTCCACGTAATAAATTCTGCTTTCTTGAGACTTATATACTATATATCCATGCTAAGTATACAATGTGCACGGTGAATGGTTACAAAACATGTAGCTCTTTCGTATATATGGTAATCTCTGCAGATGTATGATAATACTTGTAATATTCATATTATCGATTGATCACTAATTTGTAGCATATGCATCAAGAGCGCTGAAAAATATTATTATCTAGCCTAGGGCTTTACAATGGTGCAATATAGCATAATTAACAAGAAAGTAGCATTCCCTACTATGTAACACTAAAAATTATTCTTAGTTTATAAGTTATTATCCCGAAGTCTAGATACAAGCATTGGATATCTAGCAAATACAAATTTTGGCCATTTAGTAATAACAAATTCGTCTCACTCTTATAATTTTGAAATCGGCACATAGGCCATCTGCAGTATTTATAATAAATACCATCATGTACTTGAAGAGTTAGCGCTGATACACTGTACCCGTGTCTGGTAATAACTCAATAAATTGAAAACATATTGGTATTGCGATATCGGAGATTTAAACTTGAAAAACAACGTGGCTGTTGTATCCATATATATAGATGTGGTTTATAAGTGCTTTACTAGGAATCTATAGGAAACCAGAAGCCCTCCACACACTAAGCTCTCGTTTTCAAAGATTTGAGACCTCAGATATCGGCGCTTTCAAACGGCTTTAAAAGGTTTATCCGAGATCAGGTCAAAGCCACATTTCGTCGCTGCACTGAATATCCGGATGATTTTTCCATCTCTTTCATCACAGATCTATTCAAAAATTTATTGGTCTTATATATACAATATAATAGATCTTCAAAGTTCACTTTATAATTATTGATGATCATCTATAAAAGTCTAAGAAATGAGTTTACTAAGAATTAGACTGTAAAAGTTGCGGTATGAAGAGATTTTGCTGATTATCAAATGGTACAGTTGTAGCTACCACAAAAACATGCATCATTTTATAATATGTACCTGAAATGAAAATTTAAGAAAATTTTTTTTTTATTTTTTTAACAGCTGTAAACTGAAGTAAGTGTACATGTATGAATTCATGAGTTTATCTTAGTATACATTACATATATTCAAGTAATTCTCGACTAGTTATTGGCATGAGGATGCCGTAGAGTTTGTGCTAGTGCTATCTTGTTTAATTTGCATATATCATGAATGTTCAATATAATAGTCTGTAAATGCTCAAACTTGTGTTGGTCAAATTTATTCAACTAGCTAGATCTTAATACCACAGTAAAAACAGTAATATGTTGTACATCTAGAGAGCGTGCAAGTCGTACCACGTACTACTGGGTAAATTAGTTTCTATAGAACAATTTCTCGGTAAAATCTCACAGTTATTCATAATATCGATATGGGTGAGTGATTGCGATTTTTGATCTTTTTAGATAAGAGTATTCTGGTTAACTCGAGCCTGTTAAATCACAGGATCTCACCATCAGCATGCATGCAGTCAACCTTCATCCAATATATATAGACCACATATAGCCTATGTTTAAAATTATCACCGCGGTATCGTGGTTTCAATTAGTCAGTAATCAATATATCCCTACAGCGTTAAAGTTAATTAACCCCCACTGAAATTTCAATACACCCACGTCAATTTCCGTTATTGCAAGTGCCACCTACATGGAACATCCTGTAGTATCCAGGATACATCTACATCCATATATCATATGTAAGTGAAAAAAAGCCTAGACTTCTAAATTAATCCGGTTTTAAGCAATTGAAATTTCAAATAATGCCGGCTCTATAGTGTTAATAAACGAATATATATATAGTGGTGCCCAATATCGATATAACTTGGGTTCTGAGTCATGACAGCTGGAATATATATAATTCAACGGTTGTCTGTCGTACGATAGACTTTTTGGATTTTTAAATAGCCATCTTCAGCACCATGGCAGATCATAAGGAATCAGTATTAATTATAATTAATATTGCAGGCTATGGTGGAAATCTATAAACTGCTCATACTAGCTTAAGCTTTGAATTCTATTGTATAATACTCCATGGTATATAGGTTACGATATATAATAAATGTTTGGTCATTTCTTATTTTTTTTTAGCTCAAGGTGTTCAATAAAAGTGAGACACTGGCATTCTTTAAGGGACGGTTCCACCCGGTTTGAGACAATTAATTGAAACTTGGGTTTGTCATCTTAAGTTTACATTTGATCAATTATCTAGAAGCCTTATGTGATGCCATGGACTAGGTGTGGCGTTATAGTTATAATTAGACTTTATAGTATACGTAGGACCATAAATGCATATATGCTGCCAATAGATTGAAGGAATCAGAGCTACTAGTTTACAGTAATTAATATATTGTAATTATTAGATCAATCGGTATCTCATTTTGAATTATCCGCCATTCAACTTTAAAATACAGTTTAAAATTTCATAATACTCGAGGAATCAATATTGTTCACGAACCTTAATATGATAAATTGAATTATATCGATGGATCATTTCCAACCCATACCATATGGTATATATTAATTGTGAACCTGAAACTTGAGTCTATTCGAATTCCAGGCTACCTATTATAATTAACCGTTTCTCTTAATGGAATCTCCTGGTTTAAACGGATCTGATTTCGAATTACAGATCCCGCCGATAGCAGTTTTGGATCCCCTGGTATACAGAATATGATTCAAAATACTTGAATAAATATAGTCTTAGCATCGAATTGTTTGAAAATTTTCAACGTTACATAGTGATTACTAAGATCTATAGTTTTTCTCGCAGATCAGTGTATTCATTCCAAGCTTGTAAGTATAACCATTAATAGATCTTTTTGAATTTAAGCGCAAAGCGTTAAGCTTATTCATATAAATTTCACAGAACTATAAACCCAACTAAGTAATACATAAAAACACTCGAATCGTTATAGATGTAGTAGCTGAGTCTTTAATTATAATACTATAGGCATGTCACTAGTAATTCAATTGTATACTTTCGAATGATAACTAGAAATTCCCCTGAGAGTTATCAGGTTATAAACGGGTCTCGATCGGAACTTTGAGCATCGGTGGATCCATGTAGTTGCCATCCCACAACTTTACTAATCAGATCTCGAATTCGGGTTATCAATGGCATGCCGCAGCTTTTCAGTTTATAGAATTTACAGCCGCACAGGTTGTTAATCCTGGAACATTTATCACGAAATTCCCATGATTCGTGCAAGGTGATTGTTGTTGAGTACTTATGACTAGAAACCATAGAGTCATTGAGTCTTTCTGGCTCAATCAAATAAGCTGTGAAACAAGTGATCTTTACGTTTAAAATTATAACACCGTGGAATGTATGCTATAGTTGATGAGCCAGGCTTCTAGCAGGAGATGCTGATCAGTCTACAGGTATGTTAGTTAACCTCAGCTCAAGTACTTGCAAAACCATTAATGAAATCTATACTTTCAAACCTCTACTGTAAAAAATTAAGCAATCGTGAATCGTGAATATCCTAGCTAGATTTTAACGTCTACTAGTTACTATAGAGCTCTAATTTAAATTTTCAAGACACACATTAAGTTTTAGCTGTATTATTTGCCACTAAATAGATCTGGAGTCTATCTCTAATAGCTTGATAATCAAACAATTAATTTTCAACTTTGTAGGAATAATTAGGGATCTGATAAAATCATATCTCGGGAACACCAATTAATTCAGACTCAGTCGGATCTTTACCTGTGGAAGATTCGAATAAGGGGAGGATATGCACGGGTAAGTACGCGTGGATCGGTTTATGCAGATCAACCATGGCATTTCAAAAAAAAAAAAAAAAAAAAAAAAAATCCCACTCGGATTAATTTCGCGAATTTTGGTGAAGCTCATCGCATCTTAATTAATTAATCCGATTAACTGTATCCTGTCTCTAGTCTAATCTTGCAAGCATCGCATTGATTCGGCGTGTTGAGTTTATGGATAATAAAATTGGTTTAGAAGTAGTGGGAATTCTATATGATAGATCAAGGTAGCTTTCCGGCAAAGTAAAATATCCATTAAAGCTAGCTACTATGTATCGATCATGGTGCTAGATAAGTAAACAATATAGCTATTACTGTAAATCTAGCTTGAAAATTTGGAAGTTTACCATTACTAGATTTGCTATAACGGGTACGATTCAAATTTATGGCTAAAATAAAGCAAACCTCTTGAGATCTAGTGCTTAAGTCCATCGATACTAATTTAAATCAAGACACCCCCGGGCCATGCAAAAAAGAAATCCCATATATTTCAAAAATATCACCAATGTCAATCCCCCATCATAATTATAAAAGCTTCTAATGCAAGAAATGCACCACTGTTCATGAACTTAATTTAAACTCAACTGCACAATTGCAGTATTAAGAATTAATATATGTATACAGATCAAATTATTGAGATCCCGAATTCAATACAGGTATGTACAAAAAGTCGGTAATCAATCAATTTTTACATACAATCAAACAATCAAATCACACCATAATTCAATTTACAAAATTCAAATTGGACCCTTGATTTTTAAAAATTTTCAAAACTGCACTTCATCAATATTATCAGTCAAATTTTCAGTTATCAAACATAATTTTCAGACTACTTGTATGTTATTATTCATAGCACGTTTTCTTTCAAAAGACTGTAAGGCTATTTATTGCGGAAAGTACAGAAAAAAAAAGTGGCGTGATTGCAGTTTGATAGATTCGTCAAGCAGGAGAACATTTTTCCGGTTTTTGCAATAACCGCTTAAGCAACGGTACCACTGCTTGAACAGATTATCCGTGACGGATTACGGAAGTTCAACGTTACAAGGTGGTGTTGAATTTTTTAAAAAAGTTCCAACTGTAACAGTTGCAATGAGTGAAAAAAAACGCGGGTAGAAAGAAATACAGATTGATAACGGCTATCGATCTTTTGATACTCGCAACGATGATGATCGATGATTCCCAGCTTGAGTACTTCTCTTATCAGCCTTGAACACTAAGAGCACCTACAAGTACGTGTAATCTCCGACCTGTCCGGCTGGCATCGGAGGCTGTTGCCGATTTCAAACATGTTACACACCTTAAAATTATTGCCTTCATTAAAGCAATTAATTGGTAATGTGTGGCTAGTTATGGTTATGGCCCACCGCATAACAACAGTTCGACAATAGCTGCACTTAGGTGGCTGGTGCAATTTTAGCACTACTCGGTTATTAGTTAACACCCCCCCGAAGTTATATTTAATTGATTGTAATTGATACACCTTGGATTGCACCTGATGCGCTGCTGTTGATATGTAGTAGACCTGATCAGTCAATTCAAGTAAAGGCATAGCCAAGAGCATCTGGTAGGTGTAAAAAGCAGAATGGTTCTTAGACAAGGGAACAATGTGCGGCTGATGGCTGCTTGCATAAGATTGCCACTTTAATTTCAGAGGGACGCAAGCATCAGATTATTCTGCAGTAGGCCCATGGAAGTATGGTAAAATTAGAAGCGTTGGGAAAGCATACGTAATATAACCTTCGAGCAAATGAAGATCTAGAATAATTAAAAGATTGCCGCATATATAATACATCAGAAGAAAGTAGATGATTATGTAGAGATTAATCATCCGGGATAAACGGGAGTTACTGGTTAGAACGATAAATCAAAAAAGTAGCTAACGTTTTTATCGAACTATGATCAATTCGTTCCAATATGCACAGATTGAACATGGCTAATTAACCTCGTCAAGTGTACGAGGAAGACTGAGTTAGACCAAGTTTAATTTATTCCTCGAGTTTCTGCTATCGTTACTAGTAACAGAGTACTTGAAGTGAATAAAAAAAAAAAAAAAGCTCTTACTTTTCCTGCCTTTGTTTTCATTTTTTTACTCGCAATGAAAAAATTTAAGACAAAGGAAACTTTAAACCCGATCTTTTCCCTTTTACCTCTATAGTATACAGGCCTGTGTTAATTCTTCATCACAGTTTTCAAATCTCGAGAGACAGCTTATACGATGAATCTATAAACAGGTTCTAATAAAATCTTAAAAGCCACACTGAATGAAATAAGAAATCTGCAGTCGTGATAGAAGAAACAACAAAAACCCTGTCTCAGGAAAATTTATTTTTCATCATATCAAAATTGTCAATTATGACCTGACAATTCGCAAAAAGCAATTCACTTTTTTGTTGCATTTTTTTTTTTCACGCAACAACTGCCGTTATTACCACCGTTAAATTTGTAATAACGCTTGCTAACTTAAAGCTCTAAATGCCTCTAAACATTACAACAATTAAAGTCCCCTGTGTACATTATTATTATTATCATTACTATTATTATAATATATTTATTGTTCTTGTTTAATATATAAAGAGCTAAATTTCCTCCAAAATTATTTCAATCTCCTTTCTCTTTTTTTTTTTTCTTCTTTCTTTTCTTCAGATCAATTACAGTCTTCTCAAAAGACAACTTATTATAACAAACTTTGAAACCCTTTTTCAAAACAACAGTCAAAATTCCTCCACGAACTTCCAAGAAACAAAAGGTCATGCCAGAAACAACTACTTTGGGGACCTATTTATTTTCTCGATTTAAACAATTGGGTGTTGATTCCATCTTTGGTTTACCAGGTGATTTCAATTTAGCATTATTAGATCATGTTTATGAAGTCGAAGGTTTAGATTGGATTGGTAATACCAACGAATTGAATGCAAGTTATGCTGTTGATGGTTATTCAAGAGTTAAACGATTAGGTTGTTTAGTTACCACTTTTGGTGTTGGTGAATTATCAGCTTTAGCAGGTGTTGCAGGTTCATATGCTGAACATGTTGGTTTAGTTCATGTTGTTGGTGTTCCATCAACCAGTGCTCAAAACAAACAATTATTATTACATCATACTTTAGGTAATGGTGATTTTGCTGCTTTCAAACGAATGAGTGAAAATATTTGTCATACTACTATTTTCTTAGATGATCCAACTAAAGTAGGTGAAAACATTGATCGAGCTATTAGAGAAGCTTATGTTAATCAACGACCAGTTTATTTAGGTATCCCAGCTAATTTCTCTGAAGTTGCTGTTGATTCTAGCAGATTAGACACTCCAATTGATTTAAGTATTGAACCAAATGAACCAAATGCTGAAGCTGAAGTTATTGAAACTACTTTGGAAATGATGCCAAAAGCAAAGAAGCCAGTTATTTTGGTTGATGCTTGTGCAGCTCGACATGATTGTATCAAAGAAACTTATGAATTAGCTCAAAAGACTCAATGGCCAGTCTTTGTTACTCCAATGGGTAAATCAACTTTTGATGAACATAACCCAAGATTTGGTGGTGTTTATGTTGGTTCATTATCTGATCCAGAAGTTAGTGAAATCGTTGAAAATGCTGATTTAATTTTCTCTGTTGGTGGTTTATTATCAGATTTCAATACTGGTTCATTCTCTTATCATTATTCTACTAGAAATATTGTTGAATTCCATTCTGATCACACTAAGATTAGATCTGCTGCTTATCCAAACATTCGAATGAAAGAATTAATGAACAAATTAAATGCTCAAATTCCTCAATCAAGTGTTAAACACGCAGTTCCAGTTCCATCAGTTAAAACTACTTTAACTCCAGTTCCAAATGAATCTGCTTTAAAACAACAATGGTTATGGACTAGAGTTGGCCAATGGTTACGACCAGGTGATGTTATTGTTACTGAAACTGGTACTTCATCATTTGGTATTGTTCAAACTAAATTCCCAAAGAATGTTACTGGTATTTCACAAGTCTTGTGGGGTTCAATTGGTTATTCAGTTGGTGCTGCCATGGGTGCTGCTAAAGCTGCTGCTGAATTAGATGAATCTAAACGTGTTTTATTATTTGTTGGTGATGGTTCATTACAATTAACTATCACTGAAATTTCAACTATGATTCGATGGGGCTTAAAACCATATTTGTTCATTTTAAATAATGATGGTTATACTATTGAACGATTGATTCATGGTGAAAATGCTACTTATAATGATATTCAATCATGGGATCATCACAAAATCTTACCATTATTCGGTGCTAAAGAATATGAAAATCATAAAGTTTCTACCACTGGTGAAATGAATGCATTATTCGACGATAAGGAATTTTCAACTCCATCTAAGATTAGAATGATTGAATTGATGTTACCAAGAATGGATGCTCCACAAGCTTTGATTAAACAAGCTCAAATCACTGCTGCAACCAATGCTAAAGAAGAATAGATTATTCTGATAAAGTGTTGATTATTTATATAAAAAAATCTTTTTTTAACTTAATTTTGTCTTTAATTTGAAATAAAAATAAAAAATCCTTTTATAATATTATTAATCCTTTTTTATTTTGATATTTGTAGTTTTTAATTGTAATTGTACCATTATTGTTGTAGTTCTTTGTTGATATATTATTAAATTAGTATTTATTTTGAAACTTTTATTGATGGAGTAGATGAATTTTTGATAATGTTTCAAGTGGGGTTGAAAATAATTTACACTCTATTCGCGCGCTCTTGGCTTTATTTTGGGAGTGAAACGTTAAGTGCAAACTGTAGTAGATCCATAAATTGTCATCTTATCATCATCATAATACCATCAATCTCATACACCCACTGCCGTAATAAAAATAATAGAAAAATGTTTACAGATGACGTTCAAAAAGCCGTGGCAGAATCTTTACAGCAGCAGAAACAGTTGATGGTTGTAATTGGTAAAAATGATAGTCTAATAGTTAACGAATTAAACAAGCTAAAGTTTCAAGGCGGTGATTTTGTTGGACTGAAAATTATACCAGATACTACCCCTTATTTACAATTTACTCAGTTTTTTAAACCAAAGGGGGATGAATGCATAGTATTTGTTAATGGTGGACAATTAGGTGATGAAATTGATAGTAAAAGTGCTAACGAATTAATGGAAGATTTGAGTAAATATGTTACTGTTGAATTGAAAAGTGAAGAAGAGTTGGAGCAGTTAGAAAAAGAATTGCAACAAGCTAGTAAAGAAACTGAAGACGGTGAGAATGTAGAAGAGGTTGCTGCAAGTGTTGATGCTGTTGAAAATACGAGCGTAGAAGCACAAGTCGAAAGTAAAGTACCTGAAAGAGTAGAAAAAAGCCCACATTCACATTCAGCACAATCTTCACAATCATTTAAAGCTACATCTTCAACATCAAAGAATACCAAAAAGGAACCAAAGGATAAATGTATTTCAAATGAGAAGAATCGAATATCTGAACAAAAATACAAAAATGATTTAAAAGCGAAGCAAAAACTTCAACAGGAAGAACGAGAAAGAATCAAAAATTTATTGAAACAAGATAAATTAGAACGAGAAGCCAAAAGACGAGAGAAAGAAAGATTAGAATCACAATCATCAGCCTCACTATCACCAGCACCTTCATCATCCCAAGTGCACAAGAATAAACAAAAAGATACCAAAGAATGTGCATTAGCAATCCGATTATTTGACGGTAAAGCAGTTAAAAATGTTTTTAGTTCATCAGATTCATTAGATGATGTTCGAAAATGGTTGGATCAGAATAGAACTGATGGGAATCAAGCATACTCATTTTGCCAAACTTTTCCAAAAAAGATTTTCGGTCCAAGTGAAGAATACTCATCATTAAAAGAACTAAGTTTAGTCCCATCAGCCACATTAATTTTAAAACCTGCTGATAATCATTTCAATGCTCGTGGTGGTAGTGGAGAAAGCTGGTGGGATATGGGATCAAGGCTGGTCAATAATGGATCCAAAATGGCCGGCGATGTGATGGCTTCGTTAATGGGGTATCAAGCTGTCCATTCTGAAGAACCACGCCGAGTTGGTAGAGAAGAGGAACCAGCTTCAGTATCTGTTACTCCATCAGGGAGTAGAAGAGATGCCAATGAGCCTAGGGAAACTTATAATGGGAATACTACTGCTTTGGAGGATAATGATGATGATAAGAAGGGTAAGAAAAAAAACGACTAGTCATTTTGTTCTCTAACTTACCATCCTTTTTTAATTTTCATTATTTTGCATTTTCGAATTCTATTTTTTATATTTAGCATTTATATAATTATTTCAAAATTAAGTTATTAAACCATCCTTATTAATTATAAATTTTTATTAGTAAACGTTTCGTATTTTTGATAAGCATTGAATGTGAATTATAGTTACTCAGCCGCCTATATATTCTGGCCACGCAGTATAGAGAAAGCATCGATTGATTCAAATTCAAAAGAAATATATATAAGGAATCACAGTCAATATTGTACTTGCCAATCAATCGACTGCAACATTATGGCGAATTTAAGTTTCCAATTAATTTGCATGAAATCTCAAATAAGCAAGAGTATAATTAAAGATGAGTTCCATTTCATCCGAGTTCTAAAATTCCCCAACTTTTTCAATTTGATCCCATTTTATTCCCATATGTAACATAATCTCCAAATCCAATTTTGAAATATCGAAACTATATTTAACCTCTTCATCGTAACTCGAATAGCTATACCCATTTTTAACCAACTCTGCTTGTTTATCTTTCAATTCAAGTTGTACATAAGTTTCAACATTTTTGAAGCTCTCTGACCCCCACCCCCAGGTGCAGATGCCTTGATGGCCAAGCACTCATCATCGTCAACCTTTGAAACCCATGTAGGGAACTTCCCTCCATTTTTTGATGTGCTAGGTAATACTTCACCTGCTGCTACATGTTGAATCAAGAATTCTAGTGAAACTGTACTTGTCATTATCTTTATCAGTTTCCCAGCCATTTAATGCAAAGACATTAGTTATGTTTGAACCAGTTAAGGTGAATTTTAGCTACCAGTTCATATGAAAAGGTAAAGCCCATAGCTCGATTTAAATTGAACAAGTCTAGAAGTATGAGGATTGCCAGTGAAGTATTGAAAGTCCCAGCTATATGTCCAACCTTTTTGCAATCTAAAATTTAGGTACCGGTACCGTCGTCGAATTCTATGTTTTACGTATAATCGTGGACCTGCGAAACTTGTTGTTGCTTCCCTTTTTGTTTGTGCTACTGTCTTTGGAGTCATTCTTATATTATTTCAATTTAATTGTTGTTTTTTCAACTAATTTTTAAAAGTAACCTATTCAGTATCTAGCGTGATTTTTTTGTTTTGTAAATGATATGAATGAGAATCTCCATGGGAAAATAGAAATATGTTATTGTGTATTTATAAAAACTGTTATTTTAAAATTCTGATAACTAGCTACGATTTACTATAGTCTAGTCTACAAAATCAGCAAAATAAACCTCAAATACGATACAAGTATTTATATTTCTTCAATGTATATCTAGCTAATGAACCAACTGTTAACATTTCAATCAATTTGTTGCTGGTCTGAATATTATGATAATGGCCCGGGGTTTCTTCATGTGCACTTATATCCTATAGCCACTTCATATACCCATACGAGTGATTAACTACATATATATAGCTTTGTATCAAATCTCTCAGCCTCAAATGATATATATTATTAATGATCAACTAATAGATGATATCTAACAACGAGTATTGATGTAGACCATTGCGATTACAAACCATATATTTTTGTAAAAAAATGCTATAGATGAGATGTAGAATATATGAATTTAAGCGTTAGTGGGAGATTCTAAGGCACATTCAACCACCACAAACCACAATTCAGTTGATCGAGTAAACTATATATCGATAGCTATTTCAGGATACATACAGCTAACACAGCATGTGCACTGTGCGGACGATAGACATAGATACAACTCGTTTAATTAGCAACCTATAAACCTACGTAATTATAATTAAATAGAAATAAACTGAAGTAGTTTTAACTAGATAATGATGTTCGTAAAGACATATCTGTACTTGTAGGTAAACTTTGACAAAGTTCAAGAAATGGCTTTGCGGCTCCGAGATCAACCCGTTTTATCTTAACTTGCATCCTTTAATGGCCTAAGCGTAAGAAACGGCTAGAAGCGCAACCAATGATTTACACTGAAACATCGTATATACGAGAGAAATCTCTAGTACAATTTTTGATTAAAATTTAACCAGAGGTTTGAGGTTTTCAATTGATGTTTTTCATTGTGTGTTAATGCTTAGATGGAATCATAGAGTAAAAGAATGCAAAAGTTTTAATTGATTAAAAAAAGATACGAATTTCTATATTTAAGATACGACTATTTCTTTTGATATGCTATGGAATAATTAGTTTGGAATCATTTGCGGTTCCAAATTTTCTTTTTGTTTATCATTATTGTTAGTTTGATTATTTGATGATTCATTGACAGTCAACTTATCTGCTTGATTAACCAAATCTTCAATATCATCTTTATATTGTGGAATAGTATCTGGAACTTTATGAGACAATTTCTTTTCTAATTCTTCAGATTCTAATTGTTTCAATTCTTCATCAACTTCATCTTCATCGACATTATCAGCCAAATTATTGATCTTTTGACCGATAACATCTGTTTCATCAACTTGGTCCTTAATTTCATCCATTAATTCACCAACTTTTTCAGCACCCCCGATTTGTTTATTTAAACTACTTAAAATTCCAACACCAGATTGTAATGCATTAACAATATCCAAATGATCACTTGCATTATCGATTTTAACCAACACTTGTTCTAAATTGCTCAACATATCTAATGAGCTTGCTTGAGTGTCCATTGTCATTCTCTTACTTTTCAATGCATACCTTGCATATTGTTTATTCTTTTTATCTAATGCAGTTTTAGCCTTTGCAGTATATAAATCAATTTGATTACTTAATTGATCAACTCGATCATTAACTTGTTGCAAAGTTTCTCTCATATTTGCTACTGCTTTATCTTGTTCAGTTACTGGTTCAGGTAACTTATCATTCCCAACTTTAACAATATCTTGATCATACCTTAACGATGGTTTATCTCTACTTAAAAATTTCAAAACACATTCAATATCAGTAGAACTTAGACTAAAATTTTCCATCAATAATTTATCAAACATTGATTTTTTATAGACAGAATGTGAATATGATCCATTATTACCTTCTTTTCTTAGAAATTTTAAAACATTATCACCGATTTGTTCCAATTTTGATATACATACATATTTTTTTAATTTTAATCCATTTTTACCATCACCTGCTTTCCATCTTGTATCCCATACACCGGTAGTTCTTAAAGCCCATGATAATGTAGGTCCAACTCCCCATTTTTTACCATATATACTATAATAACCCACAAAATCATGTATTGGTATTAAAATTTTCTCTTCAATCATTTCATCAATTACTGTATCAATAGCCATAGGTCTACCATAATCCGATGTTGCCAGTTCATCCAATAAGTCATTATCAGCTTTTAAACATATTTGATCTTCAAATATTGATCCATTATTTATTGCAGTCAAAAATAATGATTTCCATGCTGCCAAATTTGCTTTATATCCATCTTCATTAGTTTGTTTCAATCTTTTAAAATCAGCATATAATGATGGCATACGCCGTGACGTGAAATGGTGATTTGTTCGAACCAAACTCTCCAGATCAGACATTTTTGATTCTTTTTTATAGAAGTATAAACACGATGGTTAAAAATGTCTAGTGGTTATTAAAAAATAGTATAATGCTGGTAATATTATCTTTAAGTATATCCTACCAGCGCCACAAGTTGTTGCACTTAAATATAAGTGTATAAATTTTACTCCCAATTTTGTGGTGTGTGCACTATACATGTATAGTATGTAATCAATGCTTGAAAAGATTGATCTGGTCGCGCACGTGAAATTAATTTTTTTAGGGTGGATAACGATAGCACGGCTGTGCAGATCTGTAATTTTTAATTTATGTTGTTCTAATAGAACAATTTTTTGCATCACCAAAACAAACTCGACCAAAGTGAATAAAAGACTATCCATATCACCACAGCTTCTTTTATTCTTTATCAACTAGATAATAATTGATTATAAACCACGGATATAAAGAATGAAAAAGAGAAATTATAGATCACGGTCAAGGTCAACTTCTGGATCGGGTACTTTAAGAGATAGAAATAGATCAACAAGTCCTGGTGGTAACAAAACACCAAAAAATGATGCAAAAACTAACGATTATAAATCACCTCAAAGACCTAAAAGAAAGCCAAGCCCAGATCTAAGGCATAATGAACAAATAGAAAGGGCTGATGGTGAAAGAGGAAGGACTAAAACGAGAGAAGATGATGCAACGAAAGAAAACGTTGTAAGATCAAATAAAACTGATGATTTGAAAATTTATGAGAATGAAAATAAGGGCGAAGATGATCTAGTGATTGAAGACAGTAGCGATTTGATGATGCAAATGATGGGGTTTGGATCTTTTGATACTACAAAAAACAAAAAGATTGATGGTGCAGCTGATTTATCAGGAGTATCAAAGAAGAAGAAAGATCCTGGGTATAGACAATATATGAATAGAGAAGGTGGGTTTAATAGAGGTTTGTCGCCAACAAGAAAGAAAAAATAAAGTCAGGCCTTTAGGTTCACTTTATTTCTAAAAATCTATTTATCTTGGTGTTTTGCTATGATTCTAGTATTTTCTACTTTAGGTGCATTAGTTTAATTTATTGGTGCGTTGAAAATTTCTAGATCTTGAGCTTTTAATACAATAAACATTTTCCTATTATAATACTTTCAACTACAAGAGTCTCACAAAATTCTTACTTTTTTATCAACAACAACTAACCACTCATACGTAAGGACTTTAAGACAATGACAGTTGATTTCACACACAAACATATTTTAAACGATGATAACATAATCGAAGACCTTATAAAGTACATTAAAACTTCACAATCCAAAGAAAACAGTAAGTATCTATCTATATATTTTCGGGCGGCTAATTTTTGAAACAGTTACACTGGAAGATTTATGGGAAAGGCTAATATTTCAAGGAAAAAAGTTGAATACATTTTTAAAAGATTTAATTTGGAGAGAAATTATAGCTGATGATCGATTAGATGTTTTATGTTCTGGATTATTATATCAAGGTGTTGCAACTAGGTATAGCTGCTTAGGATGGAATGATAATAATGTAATAATTTTCTTGGCTTCAAAGAATCATTACCACGGGGAAAGATAGGTATTTTGAATTATTACTGTTTGAAGTTGTTTACTTTTATGTATTTTTAGTGTAGTTCTAATATGATGGACTGAGGTTTATATATGTTTGAGTTATTAGTCGTCCTTATTAAAATTTAGTGGTTCATTATTACCTAATTAATTGATGCATGGATGGTCAATTCAAGCCGCATGTATTGGTGAGCCGCACTGTGTTTAAGTTTGAAACCTGTGTAAATTGTTTATACTAGTGCAGACGTATCTTAACATTTAAAAAAGTGACCTTTGAACATATATGTTTATGCTGATAAATATGTAACAAGCTTCTAATATAAGTTATGTGAATTTCGAATAAATTTGTCAAAACACCGAATCAATTCGGGTTTTTTTGTAGATCCATGGAAAACCCCGCAAAAAAAGATATTGCTCATCGCGAGATCAATTCGTGATACCCCTATCACTAGAATTAATTATAGACCTATACTTCTATGGCTAATTGTAATATTGGCCATATAACTAAATTTTGATCATCATCAAGTAATAAGGTTGAGTGGCCTGATTGCTTCAAGGAATTCTAATAACAACCTAGACCACGATTCCATATGTCTTGAAATATAGTTTTACAGCTTAAGACAAATCAAACCACTACTTAATATTATCTAATTTCAATGATACAGTATATGTATACACCCAAATCGATGAAAATTTTCTGAATCCACAATTGCAATTAATGGATATGGTAACCTATAGTATACTGATGCCATGCGAGTCACCATATCTATATATGGATGAAGATCGAAGCTTATTGGGTTTAAACAAGCCTAGTGTACCAAAATAACCACAAAAGGATATTAATCTGAGACATCTCAGTGCATGATGAGCAGATTGCATCATGCAGCTTCTCAGACCCTGGAGCCTCAAATACAAGAAATATTTGGTTCTCAAGAATTGAGCATTGCAATGGGTTGTAGGATTTTATGGGCGAATTGTGCATTTTACATAAACCTCATATAAAGATAGTGCGTGCGTATGGTATCTTATACTTTATTAGTAGCTGGTACGCTATATATCCTTATAGCCTACAGCTCTATTCTATAAATGCTTCTGTTGAGTATTTATAACAGCTAGGGTTTTATATATTCAGACTATATATTTTTATACTATAGTTCAATTCTATATATATGCATCAAGTATTCTGGATATATACCGACTCAAATTAATAAAGATGACAGTCAGGTTATAAATTTACTATGTTTTTCAAATGAAAAGTTTACCACAACGGTCAGTCGAGCATATGAGCCCATTGTAGGATACTATATTGTTATCAAAAGCTTTTCTCAATATGCACCCTTTATAATAATAATAATAATAGTATACCTAAAGTAATATTTTTTATGCATTCACAAAATAATTAAGGTTACTGAACACAGTGAGTTTGAGTCTGAGTTGTTGAGCCAGATACAAGGTACCAGTTATTATATTACCAGATCGTCATTCATTAGTAAATAATACCTTCTCTCTATATACCAATATATAGTGTGGTTATTGCTGGCTATCTAGGCACTAAATTCTGTTTCAAATCTGGGGCTTCTTGGACGCACTAGTTTCCAAATTAACCAAGGTATGATCAGTAGGCAACCACGACAAACTGGGTCACCATCCGCCGAATCAGGCGCGCACTATATTTCAAGCGTGTATATTATCCAACAACATTAGCTTTGCAAGGGTCTACTCCTCATCCATAAACATAATAAACAACTTGGTCCAACGATTAGTTTTCCCAATTTATTATTTATAACTCTTTCACCAAAAAATATCTCCCAATCTGAACACTTTTTGTTCTTATCACATTCATTCTATCACCAATCGAATAACCAACAAAAAAACTTGAACGGTTGCAAAAAGCTTTCAAAGTTACTTACTAATATATCTATCAACCACCTTTTTCCATGAATATTTTCAATATATTGCCGGAAGATGTTCAGCATAGCATCTTATATCATTTGTATACTGATTGCAACATTTCTGAATCAAATGGTCAAACTCCTAACTTCTGTAAACAAGATTGGGCGCTAGTCGATAAAACATGGTTCAGTAAATTTTGTTCATTTAAAGTCGAATCAGCAAATGATTTGATTCCCTATTTGCAAATCGCTCAACAAACTTATACTAATACTACTACTACGACTACAAATAAAGATAACAGCTCTATTGATCATATTAATAAATTCTATTCACCTCACGTTAAAACTTTCAATGTTCCAGAAGCATCAGTTAAACTATATGAATGGGCATTTGAAAATGGATTAAAGCTACCAAGTATTGAAAATGTTGGAATTAAATCAAAAGGTAGTGTCGAGGAAATTTCATTAATTGGGAAATATGTTTTGGGACCATCAATTGGTGAAATCAACTTTAGTGCTAATGAAATTTCAAAGTTAACTGAATTAAACTTTAATCAGACTATTGGTTTGATCATGAAAAGCTGTCCAAATTTGAATGCATTTGATGCTAAAAGATTTAAAATTAATTGTATTGGATCTTTTAATACAGAATTAGTATTAGAAAATAATGATGGTTCTTCTGCTGTTAAGAAATTAACTTTACAATTTAATGATCACATTGATAATGAAATGGTTAATATGATCTTTGGCTGGCTAATTGAACAATATATCTCTTATAACCCAGCTACAACCAATGAAAGCGTATCAAGATATTCTACGGAAAACCTGTCACGATTCCTGCCTCTTCTTAAGAAACTGGAAGCTGAAATTAATGGATCATCTTCATTATCTGTTTGTTCTCCCCTGCTTGAGCTACTAACTTATTGTTGTAATCTAAGAAACTTTAAACTATCTGGTGGGGATGAAAATATCACATTTCAAGATTTACTACCATTATTTGAAACTATTGGTTCTAGTTGTACTAGATTGGGATCTTTAATTATTAGCCCAGTGTCTAATAATAAACCAAGAAAAGCATTAATTGATTGTTTTGAGTCAATTGTACCATCATTAAATGTGTTTGGAGATTTTTTAAAAGAGCTGAATTTGGCAATTGTTACTAATACTTCTCAGAAGAATCATAAATTTTTGTATTACCCCTTTGTTGTTATTGGAGAAAATTGTCGATTATTAGAAAAATTAACTCTATATTGTGATACTTCTTTTACTTATTTATGGCAATTATTATCATCTGTTCATGATAAAGATTTTGTTTTGTTTCCTTTACTAAAATATTACTCCGATGGTGGATACAATAAACATGGATTATTAAGGGCTCATCATCAATCTGTTTATAAAGGTGGGTTACAAAAGAAAATGGTTTCTTTGGAAAAATCTATTTGTTTGATCAAATTTGTTAAGAAATATGTACCAGTATGTGAATTTGATGATTCTGTTTTAAAATCTTGTATTTGCAAAAAATGTTCAACTGAAAAATCTCATTATTTGACTACTTAAATTATGCTGTTATTATATATACTACATATCTAGTTTAATTAGCTTTACTTATCTTTTACCTTTATAAATATTTTAAAACCAAAGAAATAAAATAAAACCTTATCGCTTATTAAACCTTTTATCATTTAGTGCTTAAATTTTATACCATTATGTATATTTTTCAATACCATTATGTATATATATTTTTTTCAATTGATATTGCATCACAGTATGCTAAGAAATGAGACCAAAATCGATAATATTTTAGTGAGCGTCACCCGGCTGGCACATTATTTGCCAATTGTCGAGATTCAGTTCTCATGAAGGATAACTACCTGGCGAACTTAGGCTTATGAAACTCCAATACTATTTGTTCGCATTATAGTGCTTATGAAACAACCGTTGAAGGTATGATCTTCAATGTAGCAAAACCTTCATCGCAGGCAGGGTTGCTAGTTTACAAACTTCACATATATAACTAATGAGTAATATGAAATTCAGACATGCAGCGGTACAATTCCAAGTTTTGGTATTATTTGTAGCAGCAATTGCAATGGGCATTGTTGCTTCTCCTAGGGTATATTATTTGGCTAGTTGTGATAAAATTGAAAATTATTATAAAATTATTTTTCCTATTTGGCATATTTTGTATTCAATTGTTGGGTTAACAGGGTTGAAACAAGATTTAAGTCCTATAATAGGTTATATTTCATCATTAGTTAGATCATGGTTATAATTGGTATGCGTGTGCTAACCAGTAATAGATTTGTAAATAGTACAAAAATATATATATATATATTTCTCATCCTATGTAAAAGTTATCTATACGTGCAAACTTTTATATAGTGTTGCCTGTTTTTTTTATAAATCAAATAATTATTAATTAATTAGCCGTTAATTAGTATATGATTATAATGACTGCAATGATTTTTATTTGATTTATTAAGGCTTGGTTCTGGTTAATGCAGGACATCAAATTTATATTGCAAGAAGCTCGAAAATATAAACATCATCTGTAGAAGCTTAAGGCTTCGAATTTCGAACATCTGCAGCATTTAAGGACCGAACAATTCATATATATAGTAATAAATTTGATTAGTTTATATATAAAATTACAATTGAAAAATAATCGATGAATTAATAAGTGGATTGACTTTGATAGCTGAATTCGACTTAGTTCTTGTTATATATTGACGATTTTAAATCATCTTAGGAGTCTCGGTAATTTATTTAACAATTATTGGTTAGAACGAGGATATTTGAAGAAAATTATAACTGTTTATAATACTCAAAACTAATGAACAATTAATTAATTAGTGCCCAATTATATAGAGTATGCTGGCAAAGTGTAATTCTCAAAGAATAAATTTTAATTAAAAAACGAAAATTTTTCATATTTAGGAATTCATAATATTTCTTTTTAGTTAACATTATCATTGCTTTCTAATTTATTAAGAAGTTGTTTAGAGCAAGTCTTGAACAATAATGGCAACAATAAAATGAATATGGCTAATTAACCTAGTCCAACCACTTCAGACTTTTCCCCCATCTAGAAGCTTTTGTTTCGTTTCGAATTTATTTATTAAATTTTAAAACATGTAGGTGCTGTTAATAAGCCTAGACATGTGCACTTGATTAATCGTCTTACATAAAGCATATATATATATATAATTTAAAAAATAAAGAAAATATATATAGTATACAAATACATATATTATAATGAATATGAATTGATCAATTGCTTGATAATAAAAAATGTTAATGTTGTTCAATCTACAGATACTTGAATACCCACTGTTTTCAACCAAACCCTTTCTTCTTCAATTGATCAATTGGTGAATACTACAGTCAGAATGCTAGGAAGGAACTATATATTTGTTCGAGCATTGGTTAATTTTGGATAAAACTATAGAGCTGCAAAATGTTTTATTTTACAGTTTACCATTACTATCTAATTACTTAGAACTTATTTAAAAAATCTTGAATATAAAGAAACTAACATGAATATCGTTGGTTACCCTGGTTCAATCTCTTTAGTTTTTCTCGATCGTTGTTCCATCCACAGGTACTTAAAGACCTACAGTTTTCAGCCCAAACTGTTTCTTCTTCAATTGTTCAATTGATCGATTGCTGAGTACTAGAGCCAGGATGCTAGGAGGAAATTGATCGCTCGAGCATTGGTTGCAGTTTATTTCAAACCACTATCTTCAAATCTTGTTGTTGCTAGATATATAATAAATCACTAGTTTGCTTTTTTTTTCTCTTCTTTATTAATATTCATTTAAATCCATACATATACTAAAAATCAATTAATACTAAAAAATAATAATAATCAACAATTCAATGACAAAAAATACTAATAAAATCATAATTTTTTTTTTATCTCTTCTTTATTATTATTAACTAAAATACATATACTATAAAACTATTCTCTG